>CAJNDV010030335.1:95677-105773 GCA_905221635.1 Symbiodinium sp. CCMP2456 | reverse complement strand
TCTGGGTACATGGACCCTTAAACTTACACACATCCCTTCAGCTGCCCTAAGGCCCATGGTTCCCGAACCTCGGTCCGAAATGCGGAGCCCCTAACTCCGGAGCCTGAAAGCCTCTACCCCAAACCCTGAAACGCCAGAGCATCCATGGTTAGGGTTTAGGGTTTAGGGTTTAGGGTGTAGGGATACCCCAACCCGTAAGGCTTAAGGCTTTGAGTTTGGGGTTTATATAGGGTTTAGACCCCGACCAGTAAGGCTTAAGGCTTGAATCCTAAATCCTTATGGAGCAACTGGAGAACTCTTGAGTCTTATTTATAGAACCTCTGCAGATCCCCGACAGGAGCCCGACCAGGAATTGAGCCTCTTTCTTCCCCGTCTTAATAGGGTTTAGGGTTTAGGGTTTAGGGAAGGGTTCCCGCCTCCTTCTTGCCGAGAACTCAAACGCATTTGAAGCACCCTAAACCCTAAACCCGTAAAGGAACCGTTCTTGACGCACCTATATTACAGAAACCAATTATGCCATATGGTATCCATGATTATAAGACCCCCGCCCCCCCTTCCCGCCTCCTTCTTCTTTTTCTTCTTCTCTTTCTGCGGCTTTGCCGGCTCAGCGGGTGCTGCTGGGGCAGCGGCCACGGGAGGATCGCTCCCTGATCAGAAACCGAAGAAGACAGAGAAAAGCTGGCGGCCAAGGTTTTGGGCTTAGGATTCAGGCTGTAAACCTAAACCCTAAACCTAGCAGAAGGCTTTGGAATCTATGGTCAATTCCGGGGTTGTCAAGGTTTGGCGCCTGAAGCTGCTTAGCAATGTATCCCTAAACCCTAAACCCTAAACCCTATAAACCCTATAAACCCTATAAACCCTAAACCCTAAACCCTATAAGCCCTAAACCCTAAACCTTATCTACGATGTGTTGTGTTGACCAGGCACCCGTAGCACGCAAACATGACTGAAAACCTGGCTCGGCGTCTGCATGTCGGCGGGGTCCGTCGCCGTAAAACATCTAAGAGAGTCCGCATATAGAAGCCTCAGAGAAAGCCACCCCTGAACCACATAGCCCCAAATGCTGGAGCCTAAACCAAAAAAAGGGTCCAAAGTATCTATAATGGCAGAAATCTAAGATTTCTATTTTATTGTCATCTTTGAACAGGCCCGTCAAGGAACCATAACAGTACATAGGACCCTTTGGGAAAACCGGTAACCCCAAACCCAAAGAAGGCCTTAAAGGACTCTTTATATAGGACATTAAACCCAAAACCCAAAAACCCCAAACCCCTAAGACCCTGAACCCTATACCCTAAACCCTAAAACCTTAAAGCCCTAAACCCTAAACGTAAGAGCCAGACTCTCGAAGCATGTCGCCGGCTCTTGGACCACCTCGGCCACCGCCTCTTTGAACCGTCGCTCAGGCGCTACCGGGTTCAGGGGTTTAGGGTTTAGGGGTTTAGGCGGCTTGGGGTATAGGGTGTAGGATTGGGTCCGCCCAATTCGGGTTTAGGGTTTAGGGTTTAGGGTTTAGGGTTCTTCTATTCTATTGGGCTTGATAGGTGAGCTATCAAGGTTTCGCGAACGGGGGAGGCGTTCGCAAGAGTTTTTGATTTTTTCTGCAGGGTTGGGTCCGCATGGTGCACGTATTTATATAGGTATTTGGGGTTTAGGGTTTGGGGTTTAGGGTTGAGGGTTTTAGTAATTAGGTTTAGGATGGAATGCCTTCGGGCGCAGGTCTTCTCAGCAAGGTTCCTGGCAAAGATAGAACATAATGCGAAAGCCTAAATGCAACATGATTCCGTTATGGTCCCTCTCTAACTTCGCAAGAATATATCCCGAAACCCTGTTCCAAATACGAAGGTCGTTCTACTACCAAAGCTTTATTGAACTTTGTTGAGCCTCTGATACTATAAGGCCCCTAACCCTATAAACCTTGGACCCTCAACCCTAGACCCTAAACCCTAAACCCTAATTCCTAAACCCTAAACTAGCGTCTTCACTCTCCTGGGACGCAAGGCTTTGTAAGAGTGTGGGCTTAGGGTTGTGGTCCTAGGGTTCAGCTTAGGTAGTAGGGTTTGTGCTTTCAGAAAATAGGGTTTCACCAATATAGAGCAAACTACATACTAGCGGAGACCCCCGGCTGCGTTTAGGTTTAGGGAACCGCAAATCCTAAATCCCAAACCCCTGAACCCCAAATCTTAAATCCAACCCCTGAACCCTAAAACCCGGATCCTACGTACCCCCCCCCATAACCCGGTGCAGACGTAGGCACAAGAGGCCTGGACAGGTTCTGCCAGCGCAGGGTCCTGCAAAAAGAAAGGTTCCATGAAGGCTTCATGACGGTTCTATAGGTTTTAGGGTTTAGGGTTTAGGGTTTAGGGTTTAGGGTTAGGGCCATAAGTGTTTTAATTGGTTTGGCTCGAGCTTTTGGCAACAGTTAACACAAGAATCACCTCCTTTGTGACGCTACTCACTTCCCCTTAGCCTTCTAGTATCCCTTATGCCTGAAACCCAGCCACGAACCTGAAACCTCAAAGCATGCACCCCCCCGGTTCAGAACCGACTGATAACTTCAAAAAATGGCCTATCTATATAGGTTGAGGGTTTCGGGCTCAATCTAGAACTGATTGTAGGAACTTTCCAGAAGTCAGTTGTGGTCGGCAAACTTCGGCTGGGAGCTGCAGATGCACCAAACAACACGCCAAAACCCTGACTTCGAATCCTGTCGGAAGTCGAAGGACATGGTTCCACGCAAATCAGTCTAGGGATTCGGGCTCGGGGTTGCGGGTCCTTCAGCCATGATCGTTGGACCCGAGTTCTTCAAAATTACACTGTCGACATTGCGAAGAGAATGCTTTTGATTTTGGAATAACGCGAATTGCTCAAACCCCAGCCCTGAATACCTCTCCCTGTAAACCCCCCACATCCCCTATTGGGTAACCTCGACATACCTCGACTCATACACAGCTCTGCACCGGAGTCCAGTTTCAAGATTCGCATACGAAACACACTGATGGCCCAAGCTTTTGAAGGCTACGGGTTTAGGACCAAGGCTTAGGCATCCCACGCGCATAGCAACTATTGATTCGTCGGATCCTGTGATGCGGGCGCGGCTGCAGCTTGGAAAGGACCTCAAACAAACGAGGCACCAGGAGAGTGCATATCCCGCTTAAACCTTGATGTTCAGGTCTGCTTCGGATGTCAAACATTCATAGACATGTGGTCGCAAACAACGAGGCTTAGGCCGCTTAGCGATGCTTCCTGAAAGTCAATGAACCACTGAGCTGCTTCGGGTCTATCGATTGTGCTAAACCTTTCCAAAGATACTACGGCTTTGCACTCGTTAGGTGCGGGGGAAAAGCTTGGGGTTTATATAAGTCTGTGGTGCGTAATAAAATGATTTGGCCGCGCAACATGCAAACAACCAGCTGCACGACACATGCTACCCTGTATGCCTGCACACCAGGCAGCAATGTGTTGTACTTCCATGTCTTCATGCCCGCAATGCCCGGACACGTCACACAACCAAATCCATAAACACTTAGCACAGATAAAAGAGGAAATAAATAGAGGGAACAGCCGGGTCTTGAAATCGTATTTGGACGTTGAAAACATGAAATCTGTATGACTGGATCTAAGCCGGTTGCAGTCTTACACGTTTGGATCCGGTTGCGGTGGGCGGAGATCATTACCAATACTTTTTGTACCGCACGCGACTCTCAAACCTTACCATACAGCTACTATATACTGGCAAAGCAAGACATCATAGTTGTTATAAATGCAAGAAGCGCCATGTTTTGACCGTAAACCCGAAACCACTTCACAACTGAACCTCCTATCCTGCGGTGTTGCATCATTCGTTTTGCATGTTGGGACCTCAAGGGTCAAAGTACAGATTTTTCAGAAAATAAAGCTTATGGGGCCTATACGTTTTCAGGTTCAAGGATAATTCCAAAATTGCGAATGAATCTAGGTAACTATAAACTTCGGGTCGCTACCCTTTTCTGGCCCAATCTCAGGAAGGTGCTTTTTACCATCAGAGTACGGCGGTAACCATATCCCTTGGAATGCAACTGGGCACCACCGCATCGTTCGGGGTGTTCTGTTCTGGTCCCTCAGCACACGATCTCAGCAGATCATTGTTTAAATCCCAAACCTTCAACAGAAGTACCGTGAATTAACCATTCACCACGATTGAACACTGCGACAATACTACAAGTCACAGGGCCAGTTGCAATCCTGACCGCGGCATACCGTGGCACTCGTAAGGCTTCCCTTAACCCTAAACCCCAAACCTACAAGATTCCAATGACCACAAAAGTGTGCTTCGGCTTTATGGCTGAACTGATACCACGCTAAACCCACGAAACCCAATCTTCCGGTGCCCTATACTATAGTCCCTACAACGTTAGGAACAAATACCAGCGGCTTGCAAGAAAAACACAGACACAAGGATCGCATTGATGATGAGAGCCCATATATTCCTAATGTAAGACCCTTACGCTGCTTTTGTCCTTTTGGAGGGCCTTCCAGCTCTGAAAACCCTGACCTTCAGAATTGAGGCCAAACTAAAGCCTCCAAGACCCAAGAAGTAACACAAGAGGTAACAGACGGGAAAGGGTTTAGGGTTTAGGGACCTCAAACTCCTAAAACCCCCCAAGAGTCTAAGAGGATTAGGGTTTAGGGTCTAGGGTTTAGGGTTTAGGGTTTAGGGTTTAGGGGTTTAGGGTTTAGGGTTTAGGGAAGTTTGGGTTTACCTCCTGTGTCCCTGAACTCCTTCCAGGGCATACAAAGTACCGGTTTAGGGCTTAGGGCTTCGGGTTTAGGGCTTTGGGTTTAAAAGGATGTGCTTTAGGGCTTAGGGCTTGGGGTTTAGGGCTTTGGGTTTAAAAGGTTTTGGTTTAGGATTTAGGGTTTAGGGTTTAGGGCTTTGGGTTTAGGGTCTCCACCCTCCGTCTGCCCCCTGGCGAGCCCACTCACGGGCACCGGTGCCGATGCTTGTGGAGCAGGAGGGGAAGGTTCGACAACACCCTGGGGCGCAGGGCATTCTCTAAACCCTGGACCCTAAACCGTTGCGGAGGGTAGGGCCTAGGGTTCCAGGGTTTAGGGTTGCGGGTCTGAGGACCACGGATTTTGTGAAGCGCTCTTCAAAGGGTTCCTTCAGGGGTGTCTTACCCAAGGGTTCGCATAAGAGGAATCTGCAAGGCTGTCAGGGTTCTGTTGGGGCTGTATAGGGCCTCGGGGTTTAAGATACACAGGCTTTGGGGTTTCGGCTCAACCACTATACCCTAAACCGCAGTCCCTTACAATCTTTGACGCCTACATACAAGGCATGTAGCATGTTCAACGACATGGTTTACTTTTACTTCGGATCGCCGAAACCCTAAACCCTAAACCCTAATTACAACATTTGGTTCAGATTCGGCCCGCTGGATCTTCAGAGGTTTTGGGATACGGGTTTGAAGTTTTCGGGTTTTGGGCTTAGGGAGGAGGCTTAGCAGGCTGTGTGAGCGCGCAGTAATCTAAACTCTAAACCCTAAACCCTAAACCATAAGGCTACATCGAATGACTGACACGGCCTGAGACTTGCTTTAGTGCGTGAGACAATGTCTTGCAATAGGGCTGTGCTCAGAAGAACACAACACGCACACATCCACACATTCAAGAACAGCAGCTACGTATGTGAAGACTCTTATGACGACTTCAGCTCTACTGAACCCCAAACCCAAAACCCCTATGCCACGGCTAGTTGTTAGTGTTCCTGTAGGGGATCAGGCCTCGGATAAGTCCTCGAAGCGGTTAAGGTTTAGGGTTTAAGGCATAGGGTATAGAAACTTAGGTTTCAGCATTTAGGCCTACAAGCTCTTAATCTGAATCTAGAGAGTCGATGGCCTAAAATAAACAGTACAAGCCTTCATCAGCTTAATGGCTTCTGGGTTTGGGGTTCAGGGTTTAAGGCTTCAGGGTTGAGGGTTCAGCGTCTAATGTCGGCTGTACCTCCAAACCCTAAACCCTAAACCCTAAACCCTAAACCACAAACGAAGGCCTGTAGTCAGCCTATCTTGTGTAATTGCATGGGCATATACGTAGGGATATGCATACCAGAGTGGGGCTCTACACAGATATAACTCCAGCTGCCTGTCGCGGATCCTTTAAGCGCATATGTCTGGTGGTGCAGGCAGAGCGATTTCCCTAAGCCCTAGACCCTATAGGGTTTAGGGTTCCGGAACGACGTTCAACAGATCTCGACACCCGAATGGAGTCTTGTCAAGGAGATATGTTGTCATCTAGATGGGACTCTGATCCTAACCTATATATAACCATATATGGAAAGCTCCGCAATCCAAACCCCGCAAACCCTAATCTGCGCGGCATTGCGCGGAAGATGCCTCTGCTGGTGGAGAGGCCGCAGTGGCATTAGCAGGCCTGGGTTAGTGTAGTTTAAGCTTTAGGGTAGGGTTCACGGTTTCGGGTTAGGCGTTACAGCTGGTAGCAAGGGCTTAGGTACAGAGGGAGCAAAGCTGAAGGGCTGAGAGCAAAGAAAGAGCTTGGGGGTGAGGGACATAAAACTGTTACGAGTTTGAGGCTTGAGGTCCCTAACCCTAAACCTGTCCCAAAACCTAAACCCTAAAACCCTAAAACCCTAAACCCTAAACCCTAAACCCTATAATTTAGGGTTTAGGGTTTAGGGTTTAGGGTAACCCTAAACCCCTAAACCCTAAACCACAGGCCTTTCAACCAATAAAGCCGGAAGCGTGGGTCCAGGGAACGCCTGGCCGACGGCCCTGAAGCCAAGCCCTACGATCAGACCTGAGAGCCCAAAGCCTAGAAGAGGTTTAGGGGTTTGGGGTTTTAGGGCCCTACGGTCTAGGGTTTGGGTTTTGGGGCTTAGGATATAGGGTTTAGGGTTTAGGGTTTAGGATTTATAGGGTTTAGGACTTATGGTTTTAGGGTTTAGGGTGTAGGGCTAGCGTTTAGGGTGTAGGTCCTAGGGTTTAGGGTTTAGGGCTTTGGGTTTAGAGTTTAGGGTTGGGAGCTCTAAGTTCAAAGCACCCGGAGTCCTAAACTCGAAAAACGCCGAAACCCTGAGCTCTGAAAACCCCAAGCTAGACCGTCTCCGCGTTGTCGGCCCTAGTTGCCCCAAACCCTAACCTAAACAAACCCTAAACCCTAAATCAAACCCCTAAACCCTGAAGTCGTGAACGTGTCCGGGTACAGGTTTGAGGGTCTTCGGGTTGAACATTCAGCGTCCTCTAGGGATAAAGGTTTAGGGTTTCTAGGGTTCCAAGGGTTTCTAGGTAGTTTAGGATCTAGAAGGTTAAGGTTTTTAAGAGTGTAAGGTTGGATTTTCTGCTCGGGGCTTCTAGGGTTAAGGGTTTAAGGCTCTCAGGGCTTTAGAGCCTAGGTTTTGCTTATAAGGCTTGCATTAAGATTTTGATAAATCTACGGTGTAGAGTGTAGACTTCAGGAACCGTGAGCTTGCGTTTGCACAACATGGCTCTTTGCTTCATAAAGCAAGGTCTCAGAGAAATCTGAATGCCCCGTAGAAGCTTCAAAGCAAAACAGCTACTAACAACGCTGAAGGCAGATACCCTAAAACCCTAAACCCTAGACCCTCGGCCCTAAAAACTCTAAACCCTAAGCCCTAAAGCATGAACCCGGAAGTTTAAGCAAAAAGCGTTAACACGGGAGTTTAAGCATAAATCTAACCCTGGACCAGTCAAGGTGGAGACCAGAGCTGTTTCGGGCACACTACGTCCAAACGGCTAGTGTTTAGGGTTTAGGGCTCAGTATCTAGGGAGCTCTAAGACTTAGGGTTGCGTGAGACATGCCCTGAATTGCTGGCCGACACCATTTGAGGTTTAGGGTTTAGGGTTTAGCGTGACACAGACTAGACTATGTTATATTCCCCAACGATGACCCCAACACGTAGGACCCCTGATCCCGAAACGTGCAACCCCAGGCGTCGTGTCATGCTTATTAAGCGCCATGTAATATGAGTCGCCATATAGAATCTGCATAAGGCCCCGGTGTCCTAAACCCTAAACCCTCTAACTTAGGGTGTAGGGTTTAGGGTCCACATGCTTGGATGCCGACGCGGTTGGATGCGTCTTCTTCCACCATTCGACCTGAGGGTCTGTGTGGAACTTACAAGCCCTAAACCCTAAACCCTAAACCGTAGCAAGCCCTTCCACAAAAACATCTGAAACCTCCCTCTCGGGCAGTGTTTCATCAAACTTGTGGTGTATGTCATGATGTTACTCTGTGTTTATAAATATGTGTATATATTATATATAGGCACTTATAGGCACACATGCATGTAAGATGCATCTGCTGGCAACCCTGTAGAATAACGAACTTCAAGAATCCAACACTGCCAATCTTTTGAATCTCACGGTCAACAAGTCTACAGTCTACAACACCTCAAGCCTATAACCCCAAACCCTACAGTCAACAGCACCTGAACAGTGCAGACACCCATGTC
This sequence comes from Symbiodinium sp. CCMP2456, assembly GCA_905221635.1. Classification (NCBI taxonomy): domain Eukaryota; class Dinophyceae; order Suessiales; family Symbiodiniaceae; genus Symbiodinium; species Symbiodinium sp. CCMP2456. The sequence continues at coordinate 97,303 of CAJNDV010030335.1, read as the reverse complement.
AATGTGAGCTTGCTCACATAGAAGAGCACGCATCTTTGTCGTCATCTGCTTCGCGACTGCTAAAATCTATGCACCCTAGGTGGTTTAAGGTTTAGGGTTTAGGGCCTAGACCACAAGCACCCGTTTGAGCGTGTCTGACCCTGATTCGGGCGGGATTAGGTGGAAGGGTTGGCTTTCAAGGTATAGCATCAATACACAATACACTTATGTAGGAACTATGATGGGATAGTGCTACCACTTATCCAGACCTGTGTATCATAGGCTCTACATGGATCATGGGCTCAGCGACTACAGTACTCTTCGACACGCTAAATCCCAAACCCCATTGTACACGGTAGAATGATTCGAGGTGTCATTGCACGTCAGCCCCGATGTGCCCCCCCTAAACCCTAAACCCTAAACCCTAAACCCAAAACCCTAAACCCTAAACCCTAAACCCTAAACCCTACACCCTAAACCCGAAGCGCTGGACCTGGGAGGGTCCAGGCTCCCATTTTTTCAGGGCTCCTCTTAAAGGGTTTAGGATTTAGGGGTTCGTTTCAAACCTCTACAAGGGATCCATTTAGGGGCGCTCTACTCCATCAATGCCGGTTTAGGCTGTACCTGTGGCCCAAACGACCTACCTCTTTAGGGACCCATAGGCAGAAACCATAACAAGGAACCCTAAAATGGCAGGTCTTTTCGGCTACAGGTATACCCGAAGCCAGTGGGACCCGATACTTGCTGTGTAATGGCGTGTGCTTGATACCTACCTGTTTAGTGTTTAGGTTCTTAGCGTGCTTTTTATATAGATGGTTTTAGAGTTGAGGGTTTTAGATGGTTTCAGGGTTTAGGGTTTAGGGTTGCGCCTAAAGAACTGCTAAACGCTACGCAACCCCAAACTCCAAAGACACTGCTCGAACCCGTATGAGTTGACCCTACCCAAAGGCTTCATGTACCTATATAGTACAGACTTCGCTACAGGCACCCCTTGAAGGCCCTGGTCTATACTACATGGGCACATTGGGGCTTAAACCCTAAACCCTAAACCCTAAACCCTAAACCCTATCCCTGAAGACTTAACCTTCGTCATACCCAGGTCTGCGGCATACTCCTCGTGAGTCATCTTGGTGAAGTCAGGCAGCGCCTCCTCCTTCATGGAGCTTCGGGTTTTAGGGTTTAGGGTTTAGGGGCTTAGGGCTTGGGGTTTAGGGTTCAGGGGTTTAGGGTTTAGGGTTTAGGGCTTGTGGGAAGTGTCTTCTTTTCTAAGACCCTGCGCTGACAAGCCCGGACGCTTCAACTTTGAGCCCTGGACTCACAAACGGAGACCTTAGCAACATAGCGAAAGAAGCCTCAAGTTTTAAAACAGGGCTCTGGATACAGTTTGACGTAACCACAGAACCCTGGCATAAACCCTAAACCCTAAACCCGAAGCCCTAAACCCTAAACCCTATCCATGTTACCTCTCTTCCACCGCCCCGGCCTTGGCGTCAGAGCCACGGCGGCGCCTTGGGCTCTGGAAGGCTTCAGAGCTCATGGGTGAATCCGAAACCCTACAAGCCCTCAAACTCTAAAACCCTAAACCCTGAACCGAACCCTGAACCCTCAACCCTATAGGCCCTAAAGACTGAACCCTAAACCCTGAAC
>CAJNDV010030335.1:33003-65691 GCA_905221635.1 Symbiodinium sp. CCMP2456 | reverse complement strand
CATAGGTAGCCTGATCGTTGATCCTAAACCCTGAACCCTAAACCCTTAATCTTAAGCCCTAAACCCTAAACCCAAAGCCCTCTACCCTAAACCCTAAACCCTAAGCCCTAAACCCTAAACCCTAAATCATGATTTAGGATCCCTTGTCGGCCACCTGCGGCGACTGGACGGCTCGGTGTAAGGCGTTGGGACTACTGTAGGGGCCTTTTTAATTAGGGTTTAGGGTTTAGGTTTTAGGGTTTTAGGGTTTAGGGTTTAGGGTTTAGGGTTTTAGGGTTTAGGGTTTAGGGTTGTTGAAGTATATTGTGCTATATGTCGGAGCAACAATGGCCCGTCCTTTCTCAACCGCAAACCACTATAAACAAAGCAATCACCTCCCGACGATCGAACATCTCTTTCACGCCCAAGCTCTACCCACGACAAGACCGAAAGTGGGCTGCACACCTGATAAGCTCCAACCCAGAACACCCCGTCTCCATAGCCGGACAAAAAATGTCCTGCCTGTCCTGCAAGCTGTACAAAAGTGGCAATATTCTAAATTAGGAGCCCTTTAAAAGTCGTTTTTACAAGGCTGCCATACTAATTATTTGAGACCTGTAAAAGGGAATGTGAACCTTTCGCCTGGAGCAGCCAACAGCAACAAAAACCGAAGCCCTAAACCCTAAACCCCCAACCCCTGAGCCCCAATCTCTAAACCCGCACCGAAACCCATGAGCCTTGCCGACCATCTCAGGATTGTACGAGAACTTCGTGTTTCCAACGATGACGATCTGGGAAGGGGTGGCTTCCGGTTTGGGGTTCAGGGCACTAAAGGCTTGGGGGTTCCGGTTTAGGGCTTAGGGCGTCAGGATTTAGATGTGCCGGATAACGGCTTTATAGGGTTTAATTAGGGGTTTAAGGGTTCCTTCAGAGACAGATCATAAGAGGATTTCGGGCTGTGGGGCTCAGGGTGCTTACGGTTAGGGTTTAGGGTAGATTTGGTTAAACTTCACAGTTGTGCAATAGCGTCTGCTGTGGGTTCATACAAGGTCCACCAAGCAAAAAAACGGTTCAGAGCTTGCCACCAACTATAGCGAGCTCTTAATCCTAGACCCTAAGCCGTCCTCCATGAAGCCCCAGCACCTAGAGACCCTTGCAACATGCCGAAGATTCCGCTGTGTTTTCGTCCCGCCGACATCCTTGCGCATTCTCCCGTAATTACATCCTAAAGCAGCAGAAATCCTAAACTCTAAACCCTAAGCCCTAAATCCGTAACCCTAAACTAAACCGGGAATCCGGAGAACAACCTTGACCTGCATCCGCGCACCACTCCCCAAATGCTATACTAAGCCCTCAACCCCAAAGCCCCCCTAAACCCTAACCCCTAAACCCAAAGCCCTCAGCCCCAAACCCTGCCGGATGTGCCTAAAATAGAACCGTTGCAAAGCGCCGCTGCAACCTTGTAAACCCCATGTCATCACCCAGTACATAGTAGTAGAAAACTGCACATAACCTCAAACCTTTGAACCCTAAACCCTAAATGTGTATGTATGTTATATATATATATATAATATATATATATATATATATAACATATGTATATAATGTGTCATAGAAACCTCATCAGATGTCCGGCCTCGCCCTCTTTGACCCCGGTTTGCTTCAGCGCTTCGGAGGCTCCCGTTTTCTGCGCAGGCATCGCGGATTCGTTCAAGAGTTCAGAGTTTAGCGAGATTAGGGAGTTTAGGGTTTAGGGTCTATAGGGTTTAGAGTTGGGCTTGAGGGCTAGGTCTGGGGAGTGGGGTTTAATTCGGAATGGGAGTTTTGAAGTGTAGTGTAGGGTGTAAGATATAGTAAATTAGGCCTAAACCCTAAACCCTAAACCCTAATTAGGCTATTCGGCCCTTAGACAGCTCATTTCTGGAGTTCGGGATCTTGCGATGTGTGTTTAAGGTAAACTGCATAGGCCCGGGCCTTTCGGTTTAGGGTTCAGGGTATAGGGTTTAGGGCAGGGTTTAGGGTTTAGGGATGACTGGCACGGGATTGTGGCGTGGCCGGAAGGGCTGTTTTGTTAGAGTGCATGTCGTGCTTCTCGATGCTTCCCGAGATATCCGGTGGAGTAGTTCAAGAATTTCAATATTGGCTTAGGGTTGAGGGCTTAGGGGTTTAGGGTTTAGGGTTTGGGGTTTGGGGTTTAGGGTTTGGGGCTTAGGGGTTTAGGGTTTAGTGGGTGGAAGGTTTGCGGCTTCGGCTCGAGGGCCTCAGTTCTTGGATCCTACGCCCTTGGATTTTGAGCTTAGTGTGCCGGGACTTGACTGCTTGAGCGCTTTGATAGAGATCTAGTTAAAGTTTAGGGTTTTAGGGTTTAGGGTTTAAAGGGTTTAGGGTTTAGGGTTTATAGGTGTCAGTGCCGTGATTCATTCAGGCTCAAAAGCCTCAGAAGCCAAAAGGCCTAGATCGGAACACGGAACACGGGCGGTTGCCCTGAAGCCCTCGATCTCGATATCTGAGTACTGTGACATCGTGAACCCTCCGAAGACAGAATCCCTGACCCCTCAATCCCAGAGGTATTTGTCATGCCACCTAAACTGCGGACCTTCATGATGCTGTTGAGGCGGTCGTAGCCACCGGTGTACGTCCAATCAGTTCGGAGCGCCACCTCCCCAAATCGAAAGTCTGGACCCTATCTCGGTCTCGGGCTGTCTCGCTTTTTAGGCACGAGCGTTGCAGGGTTCTGATAGTGGACTCTGTGGGCGTAGGGTCTCGGCGTTCAGGGTGAGTAGGTACGTTCGTGTATTCAGGCTCACATTTTTGCAATGTCTAGAAACCAATAGTGGAAGTGGATAGCTTGGCGTTATTCATACCGTTAGTTCTCGAAATTAGGTCCCCAACATAGTACGACACCCTTACCAAAAGGACCCTAAGAGGGACCCCAATTTGGAGAACTACCCCTATAGAACCCTTTGTAGATAACCTTATATAGAAACCCTGTAGAAGCCTTCGTGAATCCCTTAAAACAAGCCCACAAGGGACCCTAATGTGGACAACTGCCCATATGATATTGCACGGCGCCAAACCATAATCTCAAAACCCAAAACCCTAAACCCAAAACCCTAAACCCTACAACAGAAGCACCCTAGGGCCTAACAAGCTTCTCTGCAGTGTTTGCAAGCATAGGGAGTTTGGCTGGTTAGGGCTTAAAGGAATGCACAAGGGGCTCATGGTTAGGGCTTATAAGTTTAGCAGCGAACCCTATAAGCCCTCAACCCCAAACCCCAAACCCCAAGCCCTAAACCCTAAACCCTAAGTAAAGAGGAAACTGCAGGACGAAAAATCCCTGCCGGCCCTCCCAGGCCTGCTCCACCTCTGGGTGAATGACACGCCATGCCTGACGCACTCTATAGCTTAGGGTTTAAAAGTTTTGGGTTTAGGGACTATTTAGGCCGGGGATTTAGGGCTTTGATGTTAAGCCCCAAACCGGCAATTACTGAGACTGAAAGTCTCAAGCTTCCAGCCCATGGGCCCGGTGTTGAATGCCGAAAATGCAGGCCGTTAGAGGCCAGATCACCGTCTCAAGAGTCATATTTTGGGATCTTGACTGTCTGCTCAACTCAAAATAATAGGCTTGAGGGCTTTTCGGCATTGACAGTCTAGTGTAGGGGCCTAAATAATCCCAACACTCTTTTGGGAATCCTTATGATAAGTATAGTATAGGATACCCCAAGGCCCTGTTCTAAGGCCCGTATGATAGGGTTCAGCACCCCTGGAGGGAGGGTTGAGCATTTCAATTTTCAAGGTGAGTGCCCACTCTTCAGCTTGATTTCAAGTCAAATTCTGCATTCTGTGATCTGTGCCCCGGCATGTGATTATGATTCGGACTTGCGAATATTTTGGGTTTAGGATGTGTACAAGCATGCATAAGCCAAAACCATCCGCTCAACGTCCAATAATTTATGAGTTGTAGGCCGCACGTGTACAGCCATTAGCCTCGCGTTCTTCACCTCACCGAACTCGAGTGCAAACCAGCCTTGTTCAATACGTTCAATACCAATAGTCCTAGAGCTTAATCCTGTGGTCGATGAAAAGCAAGCTCCAAGTCTCAAACGACCGCAAGTGTAGATTCCAACAACCTGATCGCTAATTAAAATGTCAACACAGTGAAAAATAATTTAATCCCTCTATGCAAAAAATCACAGCAGTGCAAGCCCTGTCGTTCGACCCCGAACCGTGCTTGCCTCGTCGATCACATCCCATTCCACCTTCGCCTGCGTTCGCACGGCAGGAGTCAGAAAGGATGTACAGATGCAGGGCGGGCTTGGCATGGGCGGGACAAGCAAACTTAAATCTGTGTTTTGAGCATTGGGTGGGTTTGAAGGTTTGCCGCGGTTTGCAGGGCCTCATAGGGCATTTGCACGGCTCAGTTTCGTAAGTAAGAATGTTGATATTCATGTCGGGTGGTGTAGGGTTCTGAAGAATTTGGCTTCATTCGAAGGTCTGGTACCAGCTCACCATAGATTCGAGATTGGATGCCATGACCCTATAAGCCCTAAAACCCGAAGCCCCAAACCCAAACCCTAAGCCCGAAAACCCAACCTCGACCTCACAAAGACTCTGAAAGGCCTAGGCCTAGGCCATGCGTAGCTCTGAAATCCTACCTACAGTCTCCAGTGTAGTTCCTTTTTAATGGTTTAACCAATTCCATGTTAAGGATCCTAAAGGTAATCCCCAAAAGGAACTACAATGGAGACCGTAGGTACTGTAGGACTTAGACTTAGAAGGTACGGTTCTAAGTGCTACTTTAGCTGCACTGCGCCTTTCGAGAACCCCTAAACACCAGTAATTACTGCCAGTATCAACCTTTCAGGCCTCTGTATGTTCGGAATTATAGGATTAGTCACAGCTCCGTTCACCCGAACTCAAAAACAAACCCAAAGACCGAAGTTACGAAGCGAGACCATATGCACGAGCTCCCTCTCTCCATCCAATGGTCCAACCGAAATAACCCCAACAGGCAAAGCTGTTCAGGGAATACATGCCCAGGTCCGAGATAGCTCAGGGGGTCCCAAAAGCCAACTATATGCCCATAAGAAACTCCAGCATTTAGGGGTCTAGTTAGGGTACCCTACACTCCACAATAGCTTCCAGCTGCCCAACAGCGGCAGCGACAAACCCCGAACCTACAAACCTCCCAAACCCCTGACCGTGCGATACTCCTAAACCCTAAACCCTAAACCCTAAATCCTAAACCCTAAACCCCAATCCGAAGAAAGGAAAGCAATTGGCGCCTGGAACTCTGATTTCTCTCTGCGGCCCGTTGGCAAGGCCTGAAGAGCGGACACTGCTCACAAGTCAAAACCAAATATCCAAACCGTGCACTCCTAATGTAGGGGCCTTAATAATTAGAATAGGGCTTGGGTTCCTTATTATAATAATTATAGTATATTATACCCCCTATACACACCCCAAGCCCGGAACCATGCAGACAACGTCCCATACCGCAAGCCCGAAATAGTCCGGCACAACAAAAAGAGACTCCGTAATCATTCAATCCTGGCCCTGAGCCTGCAGCCTTTGCAAAAACCCGTCCCTGAACCCATAGGCCCTGAGTCACGGTCTAGGGTTTAAGGATTTTAAGGTTTAAGGTTTAGGGTTAAGGGTTTAAGGTTTAGTGTTCAGGGTTTAAGGTTTAGGGTTTAGGGTTCCCGAAACCCAACGTTCTGCTGGCCTTGTCCAATTCCACTGGCTCTCCACGTCCCACCTGCTGGCTTTAGAGTGTAGGGGGGTTCAAGGTTCAGGATGGGTTAATTTCGGGATCTTAAGGCCGAAGTATATACTGTATGGGCACCTGGACCCTTAGGGCCACAAGACTTGACCTTGGAACTTGAATCGCAGGGTTCTAGACCAAGAGCCTCCACTGTGTTGTGCCCCGGTTTAGGGTCTATAGGGCTTAAGGCTCAGATACACAAAACCAACGCTTGCAATATGCACATCACATAGAAACACAGAGAATTTGAAATATATTTCGAACTTCCCTTTCGACCCGAAGGCAAACGCAACCCTAAAGTCTTAACCATGCCCTAACTCATGCCTCCTCGACCTTGCCACCAAGCTGAGTCAACTCCCGCCTGCACCAGGTCAAGCATATGTTTGTGGGCTCGGGCTTTGGGCTGGGGTCTATAGGCGTTAGAGCTTAGGCTTTAGGGCTTAGGGTTTCAGATGTCGGGGTTTTACGAGTTTCGGGTTAGGGCTTTGCGGTTAACGGGAAAGAGGCAGGCGAGAAGGAAAAGTTCCTACAATGGCTCAGGGGTTTAGGGCTTAGGGTAGCCACCCACATTGCTTTTTCGAACAGCTGTGCCTCATACAGGCATACAAAGTTTGTAGGGTCAGACAAGCCATAAGTCATACCCCAGACCCTAAACCCTAAACTGCCTAGGACTATCCCATCAGCCCGCAACTTCCCAACCCACCCCCAGAGTTGAGGATTTAGGGTTTAGTGTTTAGGGTGGGTTCAGGGTTTAGGGTTTAGGGTTTAGGGTGGCTTCAGGGTTTAGGGTTTAGGGCCTCTCAACAAAAAAGCTTCAAAGCAAACCCTCATTTCTACTACCATCGACCCATAAGACCCTAAAACCAACGCGACAGAAGGTCCTGAACACAAACACTTAAATCCTACAGACAGACAGGGCCCCGCATACCACGATAAAAAATAAACCGGAAAGCCTTATGAACGCAATCGGCGACCTCCCAACGACGTGTGTGGCATCTGAGGCAGGCGATCCATTCTCATCCCAGCCCTGGCCGTTGAGAGGTGGCGTATGCAGGAGATTAGTGCTGCTTGCAGTTTTCACTCGGCGTGAACAAGGCTTGGGCGGACTTCCGGGGTGTTGAGTCTAGGATTTTGGTGATCCAATCAATAGGACACATAGGCCAGACAGTGGCAGATGCATTAACCTGAACTCTATCACTCGCAGTCCTCCTTAAATCCCCCAAAGCTGAGCCAGCCCATGAAACCGCTCGGAAATCATAAAAAAGCCCTGCAAACCAAAGCTTAAACCCTAAACCCCAAACCCCTAAACCCAAAACCCCTAAACCCCTAAACCCTTTTGAAACTTCAACCCCCTGGAAGTCCTTTCGCACCATCGATCGGTGCCACTTGTACACCCGCTCCATCAGCTCCTCAGTGTTGTGCCTGGCATCTTGAAGAGTTTGGGGCATGCCCAAAGGGTCCTATATACTGTTATGGGGCATACTTCCCTAAATCATAATAGTAATTCCTATTATAAAGACCCTACATTCTACTATATAGGTACTTAGGACCCTTTGGGATGGGGTTTGCGATTCTGGAGGTTCGGCCTAGACACCTTAGAGGACCCCAGAGTACCCGAAGCTTGAAGGCGTTTGGCCACATATAGGGGCCTGAACAAATAGAATGGGGTGCTGTAGCTACACTAATGGGGAGCCCCAAAAATAGTCTTGGTAATTATTTTGGCACCTATGTTAGTGCTCATGGCCAGGTAAACACGACGCCAAAACTGTCCCACGTCCGAGGTCTGTCGAGGAGGGCTTAAGCTACAAAGTCGCTATGTCGAAAGGCTCCGGGTAGTCATATAGTATATACTTAGGCCTCAAAGTGCCCAAATAGGAATCCCTCTATGGACTAGCTCATGGAGTTTTAGGGATAAGCCCTTTTGAGCCGATGCCACAAACTCGAAAGACCGGAGTCAACCCTTAAAGTTCGGTTTAGGGCTCAGGGTTTATATGGTTTAGGGTTTAGGCCTTATTGGGCTTATAGGGTTTGTAGGGTTTACAGGGCTTATAGGGCTTATAGGGTTTAGGGTTCAGGGTTGAGGGTTTAGGCGAAAGCTGGCGCAAGCGTCCTTGTTGCCGCGGAGATGTTGAAGACGCGTGTATGCCCACAGCGCCTCAGAGGATTCCAGATCTTTCTCAGGATATCTGCTCTCGGAAGGAACGGGTTTAGCCAAATTATACAGGGTTTGGGGCTAAACAAGGGTTGGACGTCAGTTTGTAAAAAAACACCAACCTCGCCACTTACATTTAGAACTTAGCAAGGGCAATGGCCATGTGCAGCAGATTTTGCACTTTAAGCTGGAACCGCAAGTCTGGACTTACCCATGCACCATATCTGCAGTTCAGGGATGACGGCACACTACACTGCAACGCAAACGTTCATGCATTGTTATGTGCAAGAGCTCATCCAGTACAATATGCAGTGTATTTTGAGAAGGGAAGTCTGCCCCACAACTCTCTAAATCCTGAAACTCTACATTCCCGAACACCCTACATCCTGAAACCCGAAAGATGGAAATGCGGAACGGAGTCTGTTTGACGAGGCCACACGACCCTTCCTTTCTCCTAAACTCTAAACCTTACGAACAAATCTCGAGCCCCTAGCTGAAACCCTAAACCCTGAACCCTAAACCCTGAACTCGGCCTGAACCCTGAACCCTAAACCCTAAACCCTGAGCCCTAACCCCAAAACCTTAAGCCCTGAACCCTAAACACTAAACCCTAAACTCAACTTCTGCTGCGATCACAAAGCCGATCCCTGGCCTGCGGAGCTCCTTCATCAGCGCCGGCAGCCTCTCCTTCGGGGTGGTGCGTGGAGGGTCATGGGTCGTTATGACTGGGGTTAGGGTTTAGGGATTTAGGGTTTACGGTTTAGGGTTTATGGAGCAATATGTCCCCTAAGGTGGGTTATGACTATAGCTCACCTGCTTATAAGCGCACTTACAACTACCCATGAACCTCGGAGAAAGGGTGCAAGAACACGGATTCAGGGACTCATGGGTTTAGGGTGTAGGGGGCCCAGGGTTTAGAATTCAGGGGTTCAGGCATTGTAAAGTTTCGCAGGTGGTTTGCGGATTGTCCATTCGGGACCTTCTTGGGGAAGCCATATGTATGTGGGGATTTCTGAAAGGAATAACTATTCCATGATATTACTGTGTTTGGGCTTGGCTGTAGGGTTCTACAATAAGGCGTTGAGCATGACAATGTAGCTTCGCAGTTGTGCAGACGCCAGGATTTCTTGTTGTGGTGACGATTAGAGGGCTTGAGCTGCAGGAATCTTGCCTGGTACATGACACAATGAAACCGAAATCCATGAAGGACCGACAGGCACAACAAATCAGCCAGTGTGCTCAATTCAGTTCCTAGGATTGCGAGCCTTAGATAAATCCTTAACACTGTCACTAGCAGAAACAGCATGGGGATGCTCCATGCCGAAAGGTCGCATCCTCAAGTCAGAACCACAAAGCAGGGTTTAGGGTTTAGGGTTTAGGGAACCGTATATGTTCAGTTGAGCTACTGCCTGCCTGAGGGCCGAATTGAGCTAGCACCTGCCTCAGGGTCTCTTTTTGTTGTGCACGCACTCTGGCCTTGGCGACAAAGGATCGAACATGCAGCATCTGGAGAGGGGTCTAAATTCTTAAGCAGCAAACAGACCCATAAACCCAGCAAAGTTTTGGCCTGAGCGGAACCCTAGACCCTAGACCCAAAACAATTCTAGAACCCTTACAGATCCCCAAAGGAAGCCCTTGTAAAGAAACCCCGTTGGGTGCTCCTGGACTTCGGGGAGGTCGCACTTGTTGACCACGATGACCTGCGGCTTCATCGCGACCTCGGGTTTAGGGTTTAGGGCTTTAGGGTTTAGGTTTCAGGGTTCAGGGTTGATAGCTGCGAGCTGATGAAGGGCTTCGTAGCAGTCCAGAAGGGCTCTAGGGGCTCAGGATTTCGAGTTCCAGGTCTACGTTTACCCTGCAACACCTACCGTCTTCGATTTCTGACGTCTGAAGACAATGGCTATAACCCTGAGGGTCCATGTACTCATCTAGCATATACTTTGGCCTTAATAATGTAGTCCCTGTTTAGTCACTTTAGGGCCAAAGTCAATGCTATATGAGTACATGGACCCTTAGGGTAACATGCTATCACCCACTAGCCCGAGGTGGTCCGTCATTTATGCTGGAGCTTCTTCACCAATGCCAATGCCGTTTACCGTACCACTGGGTATCTACTGACCCATGACACTGCGCTCTCAGCCTTGCGTCCAACAATATGTAGTCCTGCAATTTCAATCCCGCTTCCGAACCAAACTTCCGGGGCCATACCTTATGAGACACATTTTCGCGTTGCAGATTATGCAGATTGCCATGGAAAAGGCTAAAGTTCGAGGGCCAGCCCCAAACCAAGTACAACGGACGCCTCCTGCCCGGCTAAATTCGCTCCCGGGTTTCTTGTAAGACGACTTCGAGATACAGAGTCCTGCATGTGGGCGGACCTCCGTGCTGTAGTCCCGCAGTTCCTTCTGGATGGTCTCGAAATCTCCAATCGGGTCCTACGAGAAGATGTTTGCCCTAAACCCTAAGCCCAAAGTTTGCTGAGTGAAGATCAGGACCAGGACGACCCCTTGAAGAGCCACCATGAAGAAAATGACACCAAGTCGGATGACCACGGAGACGACAGAAAGCAATGACAACCAAGCTCTACTGTTGTGCATGCTAGGCAACTCTTCTCAACCTGCATGGTTTTATAGTTGTTGTAATGGACTTGACAACTGATGGGACTTGAGTTTCTCGATTGCCTTGTGCCACGTCGCGCTTGAAACTGAACCGTAGACCCCAAACACCCAAGCCCACACCCTAAACCCTAAACCCTACCAGCCCCACCTCCGAATCTCCGGCAATCACGTGGATAAGCGTCTGACATCGCCTCGGGGGGGTTGGCAATGAGTTCAAGACGGGGGCGGCGTGTTAAGGTTCAGGGGATATAGGGGGCTTCGTATACCCTAAGGCTCCATGTAATCCACGTAGCATATACTTTGGTCCTAAAGCAACTAAACAGAGACTACACTAAGGCCGAAGTATATACGTACTAATGTTTTTTTGAGTACATGGACACCAAGGGATAAGGTTTGGGGTTGCTTCGATTTAGGCATCAGAAAGCTGCCCTTGTTAAACAAAGCTTGTGTGCACGTGGTCTGTCTGTCAGAAACAGCCAACCGAGATGCAAGTGTACTCAGTGACCTAAGAATGAGGGTTAAGCTATTGTTTGAGCGATGTTGTCTCTAGAGAGCTACTGTCGCCACAACATCGTTAGAGATTGCTGAAGCTCCTACTGGTGTCTCTGCCGAGATTGCTTTGTTCCCATCCGCGAAATAATGAGTACCGTAGCTTCCTTCACACTTTGGGGGTGTATACAATAATTACAATAATTTGCAAACACCCTAAATCCCAAACCCTAAACCCTGAACCCTAAACCTAAACCCTAAACCCTACAGGACGTCGACATGCCCCGGCTTGTTCGAAAGTCTTACACCTGCTGCAAAACTCAACAAAATGAACAGCCCGGGACAGCTCTGAACTGCAGTCCCTTGCAGGGCCTCAACCCGTAAACCCTGAAAGGCCCTAAACCCTAGTCACCCTAAACCCTAAGTCCAAAACCCGTCTATAATTCAAAGTGAAGAGTGATATACACAACAACCCAACATCTTTCACTGAATGACCTCTACCCTCAACCCTGAAAGCCGTGCTAGGAGCTGGACTCGACATGGCGAAGGAACATGAATCCTCGGATTGGGCGATCATGTGGGGGTTGAGTCTGCGGTCTTAGGGGTCTCAAAAGTCTTCAGATACAGCAAGCAGCCCGACTCCTCAAACGTGCGCATTGATGGGAGAAGGCACCCCGATACTTAACATCTTGCACCAGAGCTCCGCACCCGTCTGAACCCGAAACCATGCAGCCGAGACACCCATGCCTCGCCCCTCACTGGCTCCTTCAATAAGGCCCGGCCTGGCAAAGCACAGGAGATTGGGGAGCTCGGGTTACGTTTTAGGGTTTAGGGCTTGCGGAGTTTAGGGTTCAGGGTTTAGGGGGACTTCCCGAAGGCGGCCCTTGCTCCATTGGGCTGAGAGCGATTGAGGGGTGCGGGTGGCGAAATCCTTTCGCAACGTGCGTCATTAACGGCATATAGGCCCCATAGTAGTTCCTTTTTGGGATTACCTTATAGGATTCTTTACTTTAAGAACCCCAAAAAGGAACTACTATGGGGCCTATGGCTATACTATGTATACCCTGAATCCGAGTTCCCAATCCCCGGAACCCTAAACCCTAATCCCCTACTGGGATCCTATGCTTTTACACCTGAAGCAAAGCATGGTCAGAACCCGAGGTCGTCGCCTCACCAACACCTGCCACTAAGGGAATCGAGTCTTGCTTGAGGGTTGAAGGAGAAGAGCTCTTATCTAAGGGCTTTAGGAGGGACCCTTAATAGGGACCCTTGTAGGTTATTGGGGTTAATATGGAGACTACCTGGCTATATCAGGCGTAAAAAAGAAGTATACAATGGTTATTCAAGGTACTGGGATTAAGGGTCCCTATTAGGGGTCCCTCCTAAAGTCCTTAGGCCTTAAACCCTAAACCCTAAACCCTAAACCCTAAACCCTAAACCCTAAACCCTAAACCCTAAACCCTAAACCCTAAACCCTACCTTCTTAAATGACAGATGGCGGATTGCTGGGCTAACTGCAAGACAGGTCAGCGCGACACATCGCAAAGAGTGATTCCGCCGTGCACGTCGTAGTCATAGTAGCCTTTTAGGGTTTAGGGTTTAGGGTTTAGCCTGCACGCACGCTTTCAGACACATGCTCGCCGCCTGCATGCGAGATGCGGAACAAAGCGACCAAACCTTATCATCAAACACTCGCGCAACATGGGGCGGGGGGCGGGGGGGTACTTAGGAGTGCTTTCGCACGGCCCCTGTGTACTTGTAGAAACTTCTCGAAGTTCGACTTGACGAATATTCAGGGCGTATGCAGTGGATGCGCCTTCCATGGCAAGCGCGCTTCAGAAATGCTTTTCCACTATGCTAAGGAACATGTGAAGCCCGTAGGCCGATGTGCACTATCAACAGCATTATGTGTACATCTTTACATAGGCCTTGGGACATCCATGGACATCCTAAATTTCCTAAGTGATTTGCTGTTTGAGGTTGAAAAAGGCAGTGACGCTGTGGTTTCTTGCGTCCACTCACACGACCAGTAAAACGCGAAGGATCTACTAGGATGGTAGCCCACTCTGGTCCCCGTAATTCCAAAGCCGTTTACAAGAGACACTATCACCAGCGTTCGAAGCGTCGTTGGGGCTTCTCCCGTCCTGGATCATGAGAGATATAGGGTATATAGGGTTTAGGGTTTAGTCAGTACACCCTCAGCTCAACCTTGCTGAACCACCGGCAAACTTCAAGCGAGTAGCGACGCGCCGCTGAAACCCAAACCATTCAACCAACAAACACTACATATCAAGTCCCAGATCCTGAACTCTGTATAGGACCAGCAGACAGAACAAGCCCATAATACTAAGCCCCAAGTACTAAGCCCCAAGCCCTGAACCGCAAGCCTCAACACCTCAGAGTTCGAGGACAGAAAAAAGCAAAAGCCGAGCCTAGATTCGGAACGGTGGTAGTAAACGGATACCTGTGCCAGCACCAAGGGCCCTCTAACAGAGCGCTAAATAGTGGGTTTCGGTCACGAAACGGGTGTGGTTGGCTGGCAGAGGTGGTGGAGGCAACAGCTCAAGAGCTTGGAGTTTCGGATTCAAGGTCTTATGGCTTTGCTAAGCCTGAGCCCCAAGGTGAACCTAAGACCCTGGAAACTTGAGCGAACCTTGTGTTGACGGAACTCAAAACGTAGGGCTTCGGGCACCCTTTATCAGGGTTTATTCTTAACCATGAAAAGGCTTTGTAAGGGTTTCGGGCTGCGAGCTCAGGGGAAGTGTGGGAGCTTGGGTCGGTGGCTTCGGGTTCAGGAAAGCTTTTGAGGTTTATGGTGCCAGGAGTTTAGGAGACGGTGCTTCGGAGGTAGAGAAGAGCTTTGAGCATTGCGTAAAGTCGCCTTTTGGGTGGTTACAGGGATTTTTGTTCTTCTGGCACCTAGGGACATAGGGTTCAGAATTCAGGGTTGAGGAGATTACGGGGCTCAGGGTATGCGATATGAAAGCGATTAGTGGCAGCAGTCAGACTCAGCAAGCGTTTGTTCAGAACCATAAACAAACAATGATGCCAGAATCTGTAAGCTTGTGATGTGACGAGCGATTAAAAATGACAATATCGTGTTTACTCTATACCAGACTCAGCCCAAAATCTCATATTTCAACTGCCGCAACTCTAAAGCCCCTAAGCTGAAACCCTGCAGCCCAACACTCAAATCCGCAATCCCTGCACTGTTTAGGGCTTAGGCGCCCTCAGTATCCTTGCAGCATGCTCTGTACACCCTGCTACGAGTAGGATAGAACAACCTCAGCCGAAAGCCGGAAACAGGTGGCTTGCTATGGTACTGAGTTGACTAGTTGATCCTAAACCCTCAACTCCTTAAGCCACGAAACTCTACACCCCCTACCCAATCCTAATCCCAAAGCTAGAAGAGTCTATGGATCCGTAGCTTGACACGGCCGTGGGAGCACGCGGCGATGCGAGGCTTCTTTTCCGTGACTGCGTAGAGAAACGACCTCGGGTTGCGGGTGTAACTACTGGGACTTAGGGTCCTTGGGGTTGACTGTCACGGTCCATGTTGTGATGTAGGGGCCTTAATAATTAGAATAGAGTTTTCAGGGTTCCTTAAAATAATTATCATGTAATTCACCCCAACCCCTATCAATATTCTTAAAGGCCCCTATAGTCGGCTTTAGGGTTTCGTATTCAGGGGTCGGGTTGAAGCCTCGAGCATAGGTCGCAGCCATTCTGCGGTCCTAGAGAGCCCCCTGTGTCTTTGATGTGAACTGCCCCCATACAGTACCAGTCTATAATCGGGCTAGTATAACAGCAGCCATATATGTTTATATGTCTGTGTATATCATAACCAGTGTTCAACTTCTACTGAGTATGGGCAGTATCCCATGTCGATCTAAACAACCCGACCCTCAACTGCGGTTGCGAGAACGAGGACCCATAGGCCTCGTAATAGTTCCTTTTCGGGGTTCATAGTTAGAATCCTATAGGGTAATCCCAAAAGAAACTATTATGGGGCCTATGGATAATTACTTGTAGAAGCTGCCGTGCAGTGCAACAGCAAAACCCTGAGTAGGGTACGGTCCACTACTGCAACCAAAACCAAACCCAACATTCACATCGACGGCAACCAGAACCCCGGCAGGAGATGTATGCAAAAACGAACAAGCGCTATCAATAATCAGCATTTAAAGCTCTTTTTTTATTACACCGTCAACACGTAGCCGAATCTGCTGCAACCCCTGAACCATCATAAAACCAAGCTGTGGTGGGGCAGGCATACTAGTTTTGTTCTCTCCATCCTTCGGTGCAGAGTCTCAGCCTGTGGGTTTGCGGTTTCAGGGTTGCTTAGGCCTTTGTCAAGCAGGGGGTTGAAGGCTATCATGGACTAAACCCTAAACCCTAAACCCTAATAGGGCTTCAGATTCTTGGGCTGAGTTGATAGGTTCAGGGCATTGCTTGAGGCAAGGATCATCGACAAATGCACGCACGTCTACGAATCTGAAAGATGAAGCACGAAAACTTCGCCCGCTGGACCCGTAACCCAGCTCTTGGCCAGAATCGGCTGGAAGGAAAGACTCAGGTGATTCCATGTAACCTATACGAAGATGATTGCTAAAATTTTGTTGGCGTTCTAATTGGAATTACCTACCTACCTACCTACCTACCTACCTGCCTGCCTGCATGCCTGCATGCATGCATGCATGCACACATGCACACCCCACTGCCTGCATACACTCGAGAGACATACTGTAACTGACGGATAGCTGGTAGTTAAGTTGTTATGTTATACGAAAAGTTTTAACAGATTAGGCAGCCACATAAGTGAGCTGGACCTTCCCCGAACACGCTGTATCCCCAACCCTAAACCCTAAACCCTAAACCCTAAACATAAGCCTTGCAAAAGTACTCTCCCTGAAGCCTAGCACCCAAAGCACATGCGAGCGAGGTCCAGGCGATTTTCCGGCATTTGGGACACCGATGATTCCGACCTTACCATCCCATCAACGTGGGTAGGGGCCTTAATAATTAGAATAGGGTTTGTTTGGGCTATTTATAGTAGAAATATAATAAGGAACCCTATGTAAGGAATAATGTCGGCAGTGACTGATGGACAAATCAAGTAAACTGGTGGGTGTGACTCCGGGCGCCAGAGTCATGAAACATGGGCCTGGGTGAACACAAGGTAACATCTTCAGGAGTAGAGACAACCCTGAACCCTGAACCCTAAACCCTAGATCCTAAATCCTGCACCCTAAACCCTAAACCCTAAACCCTAAATCCTAAACCCTAAACCCTAAACCTTAACTTAACACATTGCCCACGGCAGGTGGAGGGGCTTTCAGGTAAGACTCGCCCTCTCACAACCCTGAATCCAGAAGCCTGAGCCCCAGGTCCGAATCTCTCCGAAACAATTTGGGGTTTAGGGTTTAGGGTTTGGGGTTTAGGGTTTGGGGTTTAGGGTTTGGGGTGTAGGTTTTAAGGTTTAGGGCTTAGGGTTTAGGGTGTGGGGGGTTTAGGGTTTAGGGTTTATGACCTCTTGGACTTTATCGAAGCGTTGATGACCTGTGATGTTGCATACTCTAGGCTGAAAGCTAGCCTCAGCCCTGAATTATCTGATCCAGAAGCAAGGTCTCTGTCATGAAACTCCTTCCATTTAGGGTTTAGGGTTTAGGGTTTATAAACAGGACTTAAAGTGCAGGCTTCAGGGTTACAGACCCCCTCACGAGTTGAAAGCTATTCCATTGACTACTTGCCAGATGCTCGTTGACGGAATACCTAGCACGCCAAAATCTTGCCGAAAGCGTGCACGATCTTGCAAACCTTCGCCGTGGACAAGGAAGCCCTGAGCCTTATAACCCAGATTCGGAAGCTGATGCGGCGCCAAAGGTTGTCGCTAGCCTACCGGCAAATCCTCAACCCCAAAACCCGAACCCTAAACCCTACACCCTGAACCCTACACCCTAAATCCTAAACCCTAAACCCTAAAACCCTAAAACCCTAAAACCCTAAACCCCTAAACCCTAAAACCCTAAATCCGAAACCTGAACCTCGGCTTGTGAAGTTTATCGGTCTAGCTAACCGTCCGAAGTTCATGTCCGACCCGCCTGAACCCTCTGTAATGAAGCAGTTTAGGGTTTCGGGTTTAGGGTTCAGTGCTTCGGGTTTTAGGGTCAACAAAATCGTAAAGCTATACATGGCTATATGGGGATTGGGGCTTACGTCTAGGGTTATGAGGCACAAGCCATATCAGCATGTGTATGTTTTCTTGGTAAGGATCCCTGTCTGAGCTTGCGAAATGCAGAGTTTATTACTCAAATTTGATGTCACTTTGTTTGCGAAGCGCTTGGTACGCTGCACTACTATCGACAACGAGAAGCCTACATGATTGGACATGCATCTGTGCATGATTTTAGCTAGAACTACAGGATTCACGCGTGTTTTTTTGAATTTTTGGGGCACCGGCAGAAGCTCGAAGTCCTTACATTTGGAAAGAAACGTAAACACCCTGAACCCGAGACCCCAAACCCTAACGACGCCGTAGCAAGCCCGCGGGTTGGGCTCCGGGCATCTGCAATGATCTTCAGCTCCAACTCCAGCCACCGACCCCTTCCTGTGAAATAGGCTGCAGGGTCTTCAACCCTAAACCCTAAACCCTAAACCCTAAACCCAAACCGGGTCTTCAACCCTAAACCCTAAACCCTAAACCCTAAATAAGGTCTCAGGGCTTTAGTGCATCAGGAGGTATCAAACTTAGATAGACGGGCGAGACTTCGAAGTCATCAGAGACATGAGAGTGTGAAGGGTTTAGGGTTTAGGGTTTAGGGTGTGTGAAATGATCAATTCTCGCAACGTTCCTGTGCTGCCTGGGACTGACTTGCACACGAACGCATGCTCAGAACATCGGACTGCACGAACGAGGGATAGGCTGGAGGGGAGCTTGCCTGCCAGAGGCAATGGTGGCATTTCGTACAAGTAGTTGGTTTATTTCTCATGTCTTGTATAATAGACCCCCCAAAGCACTATATACTCAAATAGTTAAAGCCCCTGGCCCTGTAGTAGGCTCTTGGGATCGGATTTCGTTTCGTGTTCGCAAGCTCAGCTCGCATCCGATGCGATGCCGGCACACCATATGTAGAGGCCTGACTAGTTAAAGTATGTTAAAGTACAAGTAACTAATTAGGGTCTGGGGTATATAATATGGCAGTCTACAATGAAGTGATACAGCAAAAAATGGCATGTACTAGTTACATTTGACATAGTTAATGTTACCCCGCACCCCAAAAATCTCTGCAACAAGCTCTCAACCCGCAACCTTGGCCTCAAACTCCGTAAGCTACAGCTAGAACACGCAAGCACAACCAAGACTATAATCGCCTCTCGTCTTCCTTACCCTTACAGGGCACACCCGAACATCATGGTGACGGTGCCATCGGCAAAGCAACATGTGTCAGTCACGGTGTTGAGGCCTTCAGTTACGTAGGCAATGAGCTACTGCGATGCATCATGCAGCCAGCTTGCGGATCACCTATGTACACTTACCTGGAGAGAGAGAGAGAGAGAGAGAGAGAGAGAGAGAAGCTGCAACCCCAAATCTCGAGCCTGACTCCTGATGTCAAGGAGGGTCTGCTTTTCCACGTAGCAGATGCACGAAAAGAACGTGTGAAGCACACATACCGATGATTGCACGACTCTGGAATTCAGCGAGAGATGTGATGGGATCCAACCTTGCCTGATTGTTTGTGGAGTTCGGACTGCGTTGCGCACAGTTGCAGGGCGAGTACTGACACTGCACAGGCGGGTTTGAGGCTGCGCAAGGGCGGATCCCACACCGAGACGGCGATGCCACTTCAAACACTGCAGTCTTTACAGTTGGAGACCGGTACTACGACTACGAAGGACTCGATCTTAGCGGTCTTAGCGCTTTCGCTTCTGGGCCTCCTGGATCCGCTCCTTCTCCTTCTCCTGCTGCTTGCGCCAGGCCACCGCCTGCTTCCAGGCCTTCTCCACCTCCTTCGCCGAGAAGTCCTTGGGGCGAACCCTTAGGTCCCTGTGCTCGCCTGCCACATTGATCTGGGCATGCCATGTCTGCTGGCTCCACCGGATTCCCTTCTCCGGCCCGAGAGGCTCGAAGTGAGGGATCTCCGAAAGCGGCTTCACTGGCACCACCTCGTGGTGCTCATCCCAAAACTTCTGGAACATCTCCCGAGCCCTGGCCTCGGCCTCCTCCTTCACCTTGAACATGCCGCCGTGGACGAGTTTCTTGGTGGAGGGGTCAGTCATTTGAACCTGAAAGGTTCCGTTATTCTTGTTATACTTAATTCCCCTCACCGTGGAGCCGGAGGCCTTCTCCGTGACGGGTCTCGGCGGCTTCAGCTTTCCAAGGCGCACGAGCTCCTCGCGGAAAGCCTTGGCCTCCTCGAGGGCCGCCTCCACGGCCTCCGCCTCGCTGAGGCCCAGCTTCATGTGCTTGGAAATGGGGAAGTGGAGCAGCTTCCGCTTGCCAGCTACCTGCCATTGGACTCGCCAGCAAGCCATTTCTCTCTTCCAGATGATTCCCTGGATGCCACTCTGGCGCTCCAGGCCACGGAAGCACTTCGTGATGACCTGGCCTTCCTCGGCTCTGGGCTCCGCTCTGCTGGATGGCTCGTCGGGTTCCGGGACGGAGCCCATGGACTCGAAGATCTCCAGGCCCTGCATGGCGGAGCCCCCTCCGGTCGGGGAGAGCTTCATCATGCCGTCCTCCACGAGTAGCCAGCCATTGCCGGCCCAAGCTCGGGTGGGAAGGTCCCGCATCCAAGGCCACATCTTCATGCACTCAGCTGCTCGGTGCTGATTGCCGGTTGAGCTCCTGTGGGCCTGCGGCCTGGATCCAGCTGTGGTCTCTGTCTGTTGTTTGCTGCTTGGGTCACTGTTGCCATGGAAGAGGGCATGGTGTGGGTTCTCGTGATAGAAGTCGCGCAACTCTCTGAACTGCTCTTTGCTGAGGAGCTGCACGCATGCTGCTGCCGCGTCCTTCTCACACCCTTGCCACGGAGCTGCTGCTAGTCCAAGAAACGGGCTGGCCGGACAGCAAGGCTTCGTGGGCAGCCACGTCTTGCCAGAGGATTGAAATGCTAGGCATTTCTCGGCCCACTCTGTCACTCGCGACTGGAAGGATGGAACTGAGCTGTCCGGACTCTTCTGGCTCAATCGACGCCTCTTGGCTTCTTGGATCGGACCAGACTGCTCAGCATGTTCCTCCTTAACACACACCTGCTCGCGCTTCACGCCAGTCCTCGATTGGAAAGCGATGTCAACAAGAATTCAACCCCAAACCCTAAACCCTAAACATGTGAAGGGCACCCATGTCCGTATTTCTATGGCAAGAAAGAGTGCCCAGCATCGAAGACTTGAAGAGCAGAATAAAGGTAGAACCGACTATAACTTTCTGGAGGCATCCCTGTATGGCCTTAGCTTACAGGTACAAAAGGCCGGAGCTAATAGAACGTCGTCGAGGGCTTGAGGGGTTTGGGGGTTGAGTGAACATTGAAACGGGCTAGCTGAGATATTGGCTTTCGGAGTCTGATTCAGGGCCTGTCCGGCTACAGTTTTTTGTCGGAAACTCCTCCATGTCCCGGCCAGGGTTGAGAGTTTAGGGTTTAGGGTTCAGCAAGTACCAAGCCTCAGGAGGAAAAGACTGATGCGAACATGCTCTGGCCCTGCTGCAGTAAACCCTAAACCCTAAACCTTAATCGTTTAACCTGCAAAACCACAAGGCAGCAGCTGGCCCCGAAAAATGAAAGTAACAAGCCCAAATATGAAAGCTTGAACCGGATGCTCCTCATGTTTGTTGCCGTTAAACTGTTGCACTGCCTCTTTGAATGTCGTAGTCCTTGTAGCCCTAGTATGCGCACTGTAAACACCCGATGGCAGAGACTGCAATTTAGCAGGTTTGAATGCTTCTGAAAGCTGCCAAGATGCACCTGGCTTGGCCACTTGCAGTCCTCTGCGATTTACGGTGCTGTACGGTTTAGGGTTTAGGGCTTACCGGGTTTAAGCGGACAGAAATTGCATGTGAGTGTTGCACCCCAAACAGCAAGGTTGTCCGCAACGAAGCCGTAAACTGAAGGACTAGGATCGGTGGTAGGATCGGTTTATGCTTTGTTTCAGCATCAGGGGTTTAGGCTTTAGGGGCTACCGGAGTGCCGAAACAAAAGCCGTCCCCAAACGCCGAGACTTCAGGTCCTCCTGCTTCATCTCACTCTTGATCTCAACCTTTGCCTTCCAAGTGACTCGTATAGCACGTGGAGCTCATAACGTGGAGTTCTGGTTCTATATGTATGTATATGTATATGTATATGTATATGCAAATGTATGTATGTGTGTATGTATGTTTGTATGTGTGTATGTATGTATGTATGTATGTATTTATGTATGTATGTAGGTATGTGTTTGAGTGTATGTGTAACTCTTTTACATTTTCCGTAAAGTTGTAGACATCTAAGTAATGCACCCCACTGATGCTCCTCGCATTTTCTGCTCTACAAACCGTGACCTACATGCACGACAGCCTGCAGAACAACAAAAACTGCTGCGGTGTTTTTGCTGCAGCAGTGGCGGGAAGGAGTGGTTCGGCAAACTTGACAGCCCATGTTCTTCCAAACCTTTGTCAACCTCTGCAAACAACTGGTTCTGCAAGTTGCTCCAGTACCAGCCTTCGTGCGCAGTCTTCGCCGGCAGCTGACGGCCTCTTGCTGCAGCTATGAGTACCGCAAACAGGTTTGACGACATGCCCGGAGAACTCAGCAAGTCAACCTCCTGTTCAAAGCTTTCAACACTAATGCCTCAACCCGAATCGGGACTTCGAGGAACAGGCCCACAATATGATAAGCTCTGGAGAAGTTGTGTCTGAGCTAGTAAAGCCCTCGAACACCAAAGACCACACACCCCATTAAGCAACAACAAGGCACAAAACCACAGAGACATAGGGTAGGTCTGAACATCGAGGTGTGGGTGTGAGGTCACCCAAACCTTGCAGGACAGATTTGCTGTGATTCGCCAAGACTTGTCACGTTGAGTACTTTCCGGTATGACGAGTAACTGGCACGGTTGCAAAATAGTTCCCGAAGTGGGTTCGTCAGCCGGACATTACTAATATGGAGGCCTTAATAATGAGAATAGGGTTTTGGGGTATATTATACTATAATTATATTAAGGAACCCCCCGAACTGGTATTGGTAATTATTTAGATAGGCCCCTGTATTGCAAACTCTTTCCGGGAGTCTTCGGCCGCCTCCTGCTTGATCTCGATATCTTTGGAAAGCTCCTCCTTCACCTCCAGCTTGATGCCCTTCACAAGCTTCGAATGTTGAGCTTGACAGAATGACAGGAGATAGTGGGGCTACGGTTTGGAATCTGAGCGGTGCAGGGAACACACTTCTTGAGGCGGCTCAGCGCCAGGAGAAATGGATCCGCATACTCTTAAGGTTTAGAACGTCTTCGCATAAACCCGATCGAGATGCAGAAATGACATCCCGATGCCAATTTGAGCTTTGGGTCTGAACCCGAAACAACCAGCGAACCTTTCATACCCAACTCGGCACATGGAAAGTTCATGAGCAATATAAACTAAGCGACGATTTCCAAGTAAATTTAACCACAGCTTCTGAATATCGTGCAGTAGTTCTCGTAACCTTTCCCTTAACCGTACTTACTAGAAGCATCATGGAATTGGTTGACTTTTCACTCAAACCGGAAACCATGGGTTTAAGAGTTTCGGAGTCGTACATGAGGCATCATAGTGCTTGCAGCATCTAACGTTTAGGGTCCAGGGCTTGCGAAGTTGTGGTGCGGTGCAAGGCATGCGTTCCCCCTCGAGGTCAATAAGTTTTATCATGATGCAAGGACTCGTCGGGTTAAGCATCATGTTCGGGACACACCTGCACGCACTAAGCCGTAATCGACCAAGCACCCGGAAGCCTACCGAGACGATAAAAGACCAGCTTCATTATCTTCAAAAAACTCTCGCCACCATGACACTCCATGAAATCGCGACACAAACGAAAGTCTTTAGAATCTAAAGTTTCTTGGTGTCCTAATTCAGTGCTTAAACATAGGAAGCTGTCACGCGAGGTTCGGATTACAGATCTGAGCAGCAAACTCCATTGACCTGCGTAGAAACTTTAGCATCCCCACAAGCCCTTCGCCGCAGCCTTTTGCATCATCTCCTCTTTGACTTCCTCTTTCATATCCCGGGACTGCTCCTCCTTGATCCGTGTCTCTATTTCCGTCTGCACATCCTTCGAAACCTCCTCCTTCACCTCTTTCTTCACGTCCTTCAAGCACTTAGCAGGGCAAAGCTTGATAGTATGGCGCCTTTCGTAGCACAAGGTTGCAAAAACCCTTCTCGAGGCACCGAACATCCATAGAAAATCTCCGAAACCCAAAGCCGACCAAGCCGAAACCCTCCACCCTGAACCGAAAACCCTAAACGTTTACGGTGCTTGAGAAAGGGGTTTCGCGCTATTCGGGTTTAAGGGTTCCGTTCATGAGTTCCTTCAAGGGATCAACAAAATATCAATTTGTGTTGTCTTAAGGCTTAAGGGCCACTTAAGGGTTTTGTGAGCGTCTAGGGTTTCAGGGTTTGGAAGCCTGTTTTCTGCTGGTGCAAGAGTTTACTGTATAGGGTGACGATGTAACAGTGTAGTCTTTAGGCCAGGTGAAGCCTGCAGGGCTTTCAGGTTTTGAGGGCTCAACGAGGCCACGATTGTTACAAATTGCTCCTGCGGCTAAGTATTCCGCATCCGAAGGTGATTGAACTGAACCTGATAACCACCATGCAATCGTGTCCGCTCTCGTTACACTAGATTCTGGAAGCTGTGATTCTGGAAGCTGTCATTCGAGGTTAGAATTACGGATAAGAGCCGGGCAACTCCCTTGACCTGCGTAGAAACTTTAGCATCCCCACAAGCCCTTCGCCGCAGCCTTTTGCACCATCTCCTCTTTGACTTCCTCTTTCATATCCCGGGACTGCTCCTCCTTGATCCGTGTCTCTATTTCCGTCTGCACATCCTCCTTCACCTCTTTCTTCACGTCCTTCAAGCACTTAGCAGGTCAAAGCTTGATAGTATGGCGCCTTTCGTAGCACAAGGTTGCAAAAACCCTTCTCGAGGCACCGAACATCCATAGAAAATCTCCGAAACCCAAAGCCGACCAAGCCGAAACCCTCCACCCTGAACCGAAAACCCTAAACGTTTACGGTGCTTGAGAATGGGGTTTCGGGCTATTCCGGTTTTAAGGGTTCCTTCAAGCGATCAACAAAATATCAATTTGTGTTGTCTTAAGGCTTAAGGGTTCCGTGAGCGTCTAGGGTTTCAGGGTTTGGAAGCCTGTCATTGGATTTTGCCCTGCTGGTGCAAGAGTTTACTGTATAGGGTGACGATGTAACAGTGTAGTGTTTAGGCCAGGTGAAGCCTGCAGGGGCTTTCAGGTTTTGAGGGCTCAAAGAGGCCACGAGTGTTACAAATTGCTCCCGCGGCTAAGTATTCCGCATCCGAAGGTGATGGAACCGAACCTGCTAACCACCATGCAATCATGTCCGCGCTCGTTAGATTCGGAGAGTAGCAATCAGCTTGGTTGCATTTGGTCATGGAGAGAGACCGTCAGAGAGAAGCATGACCGTTGGGAGACGAAACCTCGGGGATAAGATGGCGCAAGCGGATTTCGCGAGCTACGAGTAACACCATCCTACGAACCGTACGCCTGATATATCTGCAGATACTTCCTATCCGTGGGTCCTTCTGAGAACATACAAGAACGTTAACCCTAAACCCTAAACCCTAAGCCCTAAACCCTAAACCCTAAGCCCTAAACCCTAAACCCTAAACGCAGATCTAGGCACCTCCCCATTCCCAGCCCCGTGCAAGCCGATGAAACCATCCTACCCTCGCTCCTTTGCTTCCACCCAGAGGCTCCAATACCCCTTAATTAAGGAATATACCTTATAATCTTATTAGGAATCCTACTATAATTTAAGGTATACCCCTTAATTAAGGAATATACCTTAAATCTTATTAGGAATCCTACTATAATGTAAGGTATATTCCTTAATTAAGGGGTATTGGAGTCTCTGGGCAGCTTGGTGTCAATAGTCGGGATTGTACGCTCCTGCCGTGTCCAATCTTTACAACCTACAGTACGAAGGCCAAGACGGCTGCAGTAACCTAGGGGAACCAGGGTTCGTGGGATTGAGGCTTGCCTTCGCCAGTATGTTCGGCGGCAGTACAGATGAAGCTTAGCTGTCGAACAGCGGAACGCTGATTTGACAGCTTCTACCGTGATCTCGCACTGGAGCTGTATGAAGTCCAAGTGTTCTGATGTGGGTAGTTCTCTAAATTAGGGTCCCTCTTTAGGTCCCCATTATAGTACGGCACCCTTATATACAGCACCCCCAAAAGGGACCCTAATTTAGAGAACTACCCATGTGCTGTAGATGGGTTTGGCTTCAGTTTGATGCGGAGCTTCGTCGAGTCGTAACTTTGAGGTTTCGGCCCAAGCCTGGCAGAAGCTCCGACTCTGATGAAAAGCCAAGTTCAGCGAGGGCCGAAGTGACCCAACTGACTCTAAATGTCGGTTTAGGGTTTAGGGTTTAGGGTTTAGGGTACCTGACCTATCACAGACATTCACGGGCGTGCCTCAACTTCTTCCTTCACCTCATCCTTTACCTCGGAGCCAGCACTGTCCGTCTGAGGCACTGGTGTTGACAGTGCACGTGGGAAGTAGGTAAACCCTAAACCCTAAACTCTGAAGCCTAGACCTAAAACCCTCAACCCTTAACCCTAAACCCTAAACTCTGAAGCCTAGACCTAAAACCCTCATGTTTTGGAAGCCTTGCTAGTTGTGCCTCGCACATCACCATTCCGAGACTAGAAGCCAAAGCGGGTATCCAAAATGCGGTCATGGTCAGGTGATGCAAGCACCGAGACGCAGGACTTAGGCGTGAGTGAGGAACAAACGTCACGTGAATGGATGCACTTGACGACTCTCGGATACCGGCAGCAAAGCCTGAACGACCCCAAGAGTGCAGCCTTTTCTATAGCAGCAAATGTGATGCCCATACCAGCCTTGGGCATTTCCTCGTGATCTTGATCTTGCCTTGCTTGATTCAACTTGTCTGCCTCACGCGAGCACAGAAAATGTTGCATGGTGGGAGGTGCAGACAAACCTTCGAGCTTCCTGCCCTACCGCCGGGTTTAGGGGTTAGTGTAAACCCTAAAGCCTCATCCCCGAATCCCTGGTTAATCGCTAAACCGTAAACCTAGCTGAACAGGCTGGGCACATCGACAGGGCTTCTGGCTGACCCGTTGTAGCGGGAATTATGGACTGTATCCCCTGTGTAAACTTAGGGCGTGGCACAAGGGTGTAAGTGTTTTGGGGGCTGAGGGCTTCGGGCTTCGTTTATCACGAAATGGGATTTCCGTGGCAACAGCCAAACTTACTTCCCCCCAACAAGCCCGGGAAATAAGAGGTTAAACTTTCAGATCACTACTAAATTATAAGAACCCAAAAAGTTTAAAGGTTGGTACTGGAGAACTAAGTGTAACCCTAAACCCCAAACCCTAACCCTAAACCCTAAACCCCAAGAAGAACGCCCCGCACTGGGGCGGCAGACTCCCCCCGCGCCTCGATGCCCTCCGTCACTTCTTGCTTGACGTGCTGAAATCTGACCGGCTCCTTCAGCTTATTGTTTAATAGGGGTTTAGGGTTTAGGGTTTAGGGTTTAGGGTTTAGGGTTTAGGGTTAAGGGGACGCAACATGTAGAGTAGAAGGCAACATGTAGAACAACAAGATCTCCAAATCCTAGCTGAATCCGAAACTCGAACACTCAAAAATCGAAGACGAGGAATCCCACGAATTCCTGAAAACAAATCTTCAAGCAACGCTGAACCTGAACTTGAGACATTCAGACAACACATTGTGTGAGGGCGGATACCGCAAGAAACAAGCCGAATACACTCAACTTCTATCATCTCTACGTCCAGAATCAGGATGTGTGGAACTATCCACCATCTCCCTGACGGCCCGACGTGTGAGACTTCAAAGGGGCTCACACAGAGCAGGGCTCACAGGATGTGGGATGTTTATGTTGCATAATCAGCGTTGTAAATACTCTAAGAACGAGTGCGAATCACTTACTCAACTACACCCTAAACCCTAAACTCAGGGGCTCAAGAACTAAAGCCTCGATTGAATGCGATGGTGCTCGGAAAAACTAGACTCGAAGTCCTTCGAATTGGGTTCGCAGACCCAGAAGCCGCAAGCCACAAAGCAGCACAGATTCAAAGTCAATTCCCGGGTCAGAAAATCCACGAACAACATCCAATGATATTCCCCTTTGCTCGAACGCCACATAGACCCTAAACCCTACCCTAAACCCAGACTAACCGCAAGACCTTCATCAAGCACCTGACCCTGCCTCACTACGACCGGTCCAACTCCCAAAATCGAAAGCCTCAACGCCACACATCCCGCTCTCCTGGCTGTCAGCACCATGTTCGGCTTTGTCGTCCTGCCCATGAAATGCAGGTAAGGTTAAGGGTTTCGAGATTAGTATTTAGGGCGTACGGATGCAAGGTCGGGCCAGTTGTAGCTGGATTGAGGTCGAGGTATGTCAAGATGACAAACCTTAGCCGTTCGACGGTAAACATCTCTATATGGACCCTAAACCAGGGTAAAACGCACACCCGAGTTTCTACACCCTGCCTCGAAACCCATGCTAAACCTCAAACTAGTTTTTTTGAAATTCCTGTACCCTCAAACAGCCGCAAACCCGGAACAAAGTGCTTCAAGTCTTTTGCTATGCTTGGCGCTGTTCAAGTTGGGACTGCGCCACAGACTCCCTTTCGAGCAACAAGACACCGTATGAACCTTCCCGGTTTAGGGTTTTGTTGGAATGCCGGAAAGCCAGACCCCGAGTCCGCTACCGCAAACCCTCAGCACTGAGCTTGCCCCAATAGCACAAATGGAGAATCGCTACAGCAGTTCGCCCAGAAGCCCTGAACAAAGTAGGTTGGTGTAGTCAACACAAACCTCAACGCCTTGCCACTACACTCACTACACCCCAAGCTCTTCATAGTCCCTCCGAACCATCCCGAACCCAAAACACCTGAGAAGAGTCTGCTCAGCGACTCAGCGAGTGTTGAAGGTGAGGCAACATGTGGGGCAGAAGGCAACATGTAGAGCAACAAGATCTCCAAATCCTGACTGAACCCTAAACCCGAAATGGTTGGTTGGGAGCTACCTGCAGTCAAAAATGCAAGACGAGGAATCCCGCGATTTGCCGAAAAGAGATTGGCAAACACAGCTGAACCCGAACCGGGTAACGAGGCTTACGAAAAAGAGGAACGCCCACATCCCTCTTGGAACTGTGGGATAAGATGATACGCATTCCTCAGGCCCCCATACTAAGCGAACAAAAATACTTCCCCCAAATTCTGACCTGCAATGCTACCTAAACTCTAAACCCTAAACCCTTGACCCTAAACCCTAAATGCTACTATCCTCAGCCCCGAGTTTCTACTTCATGTAGGTGATGTTGGGATCTCCCAAACTCGAGCCCTAAAGCCTCAATCCTAAGAAACTAGGTGGACAGAGCCTTCCGCAGCTGGCGAGGCTTGCGCTGCTTGGCAACCTTCACCGAAAGAACGATCACCTCAGCGCCGGGAACCACGAAGGACGGATAGAGCTTCATGGACCACAAACAAAGACCTAAACCTTGGAACTACCACTAACCCCAAACCCGGACCAGTCTAGGGTTCAAGTCACAAGTGCTCAAGCTTCAGAGAAGGGTGCTAATTCAGTTCCTGAACCGTAGTCTGAGATCACACTCCTTTGAAGACAGCATGCAGACGCAAACAAGCCCTTTACGGAT
The DNA here is from genome assembly GCA_905221635.1 of Symbiodinium sp. CCMP2456. Classification (NCBI taxonomy): domain Eukaryota; class Dinophyceae; order Suessiales; family Symbiodiniaceae; genus Symbiodinium; species Symbiodinium sp. CCMP2456. The sequence continues at coordinate 36,784 of CAJNDV010030335.1, read as the reverse complement.
GAAATTATAGTGCAACGCGTTATCAAATTAGTGCATTCATATTCGACTGCACGTGTGTAGGTGTGCATATACCTTGGTGCATTTGCATATACATACGCATACACAAAACATGCATTGCACATACAGCTCCATACAATTTGTTACAAAAAGAGTTCGACTTGACACCACATGATAACGATGCCCTAAACCCCAAACCCTAAACCCCTAAACCCTGCCTAGAAACATGAAGACTCCGAGCTCGGAATCCTGAACTCTTAGAATATGCGTAGTTCTCTAAATTCGGATCCCTTTCTAGGTCCCCAATATAGTACGGCAACCCTTATAAAAAGGGCCCCTGAAAAGGGACCCTAATTTAGAGAACTACCCATATACAGTTGGCAAAGCATAACTGTGTCAACACTTCCGGGGCCGCTGTGAACACGAGGGCAATTATAGCAATCCCTATGCTAGGTGTCGATTTCAAAAGTCCCCAGAGTTATTTAGAATAAGGGCTGTATATGAAACCCTAAACCCTAAACAGGGTAATCAGAAATCATCCCAAATCGATATCTAGTATGGGCCCGGTCAGGCCCATGCAGTCAGTCTCCAGGTTTAGGAGCCTGCAGGGGGCAATGCCCCAAACCCAAACAGGGTTTAGGGTTTAGGGGTTTAGGGTTTAGGGTTTAGGGTGGTTCAGGGTTTAGGGGTCTAGGGTTTAGAACTGACCAAAAAGCCGGGTATCATCGCGTATCCCGACAAAATGCTAAGAGGTGGGCTTCTAATTCCGGAAGCGCAAGTAGCTGGAGAACCAGGCGGCTCCAACGATTACATACTTTAAGGGGTTAATGAGGGGAGTACCTCATAAGGCCCTTAATTAGACCCCAAACCTCAACCTTCAACCACCGACTTAGTGCACCTTAACGTCCTCAACCCCGAGAGCATAGACCCTCTTCTTACTTGCAAAAAACCTTGAGGCGGAAGACTCCCAATAGCCCAACATACCCTAAACCCTGAAGCCGGAACCCTAAACCCTAAACCCTAAAATATTTGTGTAGTTGGACTCTTCGGGGAAGGAAAGGGTTTAAGGCGCCTAAAGCAACAGGTTTTGTTTGGTTCGGTTAACACATGCTAACTCTGAGCAATGAGGAGTGAGGCCTGCTGATACCAGGACCTAGTCTAAGGGCAAAGCCACCCAAAACTAAACCCTAAACCCTAAACCCTAATATAACCTGGGCTAAAACCCTTGAAGCCCAAAAGTGCAAGCAGGCAGGTCGCATCTGCGGACGACATGGCAGCGTCTCTTGCAACAGTGGAATCTTGAGCCGCTCTGTACAACTGCGAGGTGCAGCATTCAAAATTTGGGGGTTAAGGGTTTAGGGTTTAGGGTTTAGGGTTTAGGGTTTAGGGTTTAGGGTTTAGGGGGGGGGGGGTTAGGGTGCGCAAAAGATGCAAGGTCATTCGGGCTCAAGGTCACCATGTGGGACATTCCGAGAATTGAATATAGACCCTACCTAAAGACCACATGTTAGTTCGTTTTGGGATTCACTACTGTAACGTTTGTAGGATGCGAAATTTATAGAACTGGTTTAACCCCGAAATTGAACTACAATGGAGACTGTAGGTAAACCTTCCGAATGTCTCCGCTGCTGTACAGAGCACCGTTTCAAGAAGGTGCGTGAGCTCAACTCGTAGGCGTAGGATGTAGATTGTACTTGCAGGATCAAGCGAGCTGGTAAATGGCTAAAGTCAAAGATCCTGCTCTGATTCTGATGACTAGTGAGTACCAAGAACTAATCTCCTCTATCCTGAACCCAAACCCTAAACCCTAAACCCTAAACCTTAAACCCTAAACCCTAAACCCTAAACCCTAATGTCCAGGGCTCGTTGACAGAGCTGATATGTGCAAGACTTCAGGCTCGGCTTGCCATAGAAACCAATTCCTGACCCCACGGCCACACCATAAACCCTAAACTCTGAACCCTAAGCCCTAAACCCTTGAACCCTAAACCCTAAAACCCTAAACGCCCAAACCCTAAACTCTAAACCCTAAACCCTCATGCAGCACATGCAGAGAAAGCCTGAAAATTGAGTGTTTCATTCCACCTTGCGACCCAAACTTCTACCTGCTGTATCTTCAGCATTGCACAAGCGTTTGAGAAGGTCACACCCTCAAATAAATCCTAAACCCTAAACCTTAAACCCTAAACCCGTGACCTTAAACCCTAAACCCTTTAAACCTTAAATCCTAAACCCTTGACCCACACCCTCTTTCGAAGCCAAATCCCGAACCCCTGACTGCAGGTGTCGGGTTGGAAAGGGCGCTTTACGATCGAGACACCAGGGTTTAGGGTTTAGGGTTTAGGGGTTTAGGCCTAAATCCTACCAGGACCCTTAAGAACCCCTCTTGTATTTAGGGTTCCTTATGTACTATGACTTCCATGTATACGTCCTGAACAAGGTAGGATGTTTGGGGTTTAGGTAAACCTACAAACTCTTTCCAAAAAACCCTATACAGCCCCTACTGTTACAGAGCCCGTCATCGAATCCTGAAAAGGGCAAAAGGCTCCTGGGACACGTACAAATCGAAAACTCTAGAACCCTAACCCCTAAAACCTATAACCCGCTAGGGTTTGGTGTGCAGCCGCTCTTGGTTAATGGATTCTGCAGTCAGTAGGCTTGATCGGTGTACATCAAAAAGCTACCATGTCTCTATTAGCTCCCCATACATCATAGCTTAGGATCCTATTGCTGAGTGGGTCACGCCTGGAAACACCTTCAACATCCGCTGTAAACCCAAAACCGTATAACCCCTAACCCCTAAAAATATTAACCCAAACCCTAAACTCTAAACTCCAGGGACTAAGGAACCCTGGATGCGAACCCCAAACCATAAACCGTCAGCGCCCAGGCGGTCCTGGAGTACCATGTGTGCAAAAGAACGGGGCAGTGTTCCTCGCAAGTGCCCGGGGTTTAGGGTTTAGGGTTGAGGGCTGAGGGTTGAGGGTTCAGGGTTTAGGGCCGGGGGTCTTTCTTGGCATGAACCCTGTAAGCCTAAACCCAACCACGATCGTAACCTACTGAGCTGCAGGGTGTAGTCACAAACCCTGGTAACCCTGGAGTAGAATGCGTAGGGCCCCTACAAAAAAAGAAGGTTTGGTTATTTCCATGCAACATAGGGGCCTTAATATTTAGAATCGGGTTTTGCGGCCCATAACTACCCCCAAAACAAGAATAGGTAATAACTATTGAAGCCCCTATATTAAAAGCCTATGGCTTGCTGCTTGTTGACGCTGCAGGGATCTAAACTAAACCCCGAGGACTTGACGCTGCAACAACTGTGCAATGACCGCAGTAAACCCTACGCTCGCCAACCCGAAACCTTAAAACCCTAAGTAAAACCCTACATCTCCACCCTAAACCCTAAACCCTCAACCACAATAATTCCTAAACCGTGGATCCCATACAAACCCTAAACCTTTCAACTTCAAACCCTAAAGCCCAAATCCTAAACCCTAGACAAGCCAACTCTATAGTTCCACTCCCGCAGACTTGCAAACAAGCTCGAACTCTGCACCATACAACGGGCCCGCAGTGATGTTGATATTCACGTCTCTTATTCTTGGTTTAGGGTTTAGAGCTCAGCGCAGGGAGGGCCCGAAATCATATTGATCCGATTCTTTGCTTTACCCATCTGATTACTCTGCCTCTATGCCCTGTCACGATGGGCGTCAAGCTCGGCTGTTGTTAAAGCATGAAAACTGTAAACATGCTACGAACTATTCCTTAAACCCTAAACCCTAAA
>CAJNDV010030335.1:994-13331 GCA_905221635.1 Symbiodinium sp. CCMP2456 | reverse complement strand
ATAGACAGATAGATAGATAGACAAATAGATAGACAGACAGACAGACAGATAGATAGTTATATCTAGACAGACAAATAGATGGACAGACAGATAGATGGCTGAGATGGATAGCTAGATAGATGCATAGACAAGTAGGTAGGTAGATAGATATGTAGGTAGGTGAGCAGGCAGGCAGGGAGGTAATGGTTGGTTTGTCGGTTGGCTAGGTAGGTAGCTAGGTAGGTAAGCAAGGAGGTAGGCAGGTATAGGTAGGTTGTCAGGTACGCAGGTAGGTACGGAGGTATAGCTAGCTCAGCCAGACAGCTAGGTAGCTAGGTAGCTGGATAGATACACCGATTGGAGAGAGAGAGAGAGACAGAGAGAAAGAGAGAGATAGATACGTAGATAGACGAGATAGATCGACCGATCGATCGATAGGTAGATAGATAGGTAGAACGAGGGAATGCCGAGGATCGGCCTCTCAGTTGAAGGATTCCTTTGGGTTTATGGAGTTTAGGGCTGCAACAACCTGCCGCTAGAAGAGCTCTACGATTTCAGAAAAATGGGCACCGCGAAAAAAGGTCCAAGATTCAACACATGTAGCACAAGCCTGAGCCCCTAGCATCTCAGAACCCCAGTCAAATTCCAAGTAGAATGACCTTAACGCGCACTGTGAGCCTCTGCCGCTCTGCGCAACCCTAAACCCATTGCAATCGAGTGGAACATCCACTACAACCGTTGCTCCCCTTGTATCCGGCTCTAGGCGCACCTGGCCATCGAAGCATGGCAGCCCGGAAAAACGGCTGCAGGTTTGTGTCCGAATGTCTATGAAGGCCATGTCTCAGCCCGAGGCCGCGCGCGTGGACGGCTCCGCCCGCGCGCTTCTCTGCCTGTGTAAAGAGAGAGGATCTCCCGGAAGAGGCATCGCGGACCAACCAGCAGTTCTCACGGGGTATGCTGGACCTATGAGGGGCTACAGTAGGCGGCTTGGCGTTCTTGAAGCCCAGCACGTGGCAGCTCGTGGGCTTCTTCATGCCATGATCTCTATAGGGTTTAGGGTTTAGGGTTTAGGGTAGTTTCTCAAGTCGAGATCCCTGTGAGGTTTTGCTGGCTCCTCGCACGCAGCGTTCCAAACGAGGTCTCTAAGACCTGGCGCTGCTTCTGCCGCAAACCGGCGAGCCCCTTCAAACAATCTTCAAACGAATGCTTTGCACCGCGCCTTTTCAGTTATTGATGCTGGGGTTCTCAAAAAATCACCCACGCAACCTTGTTGGAAGGGCCTAATCTAGGGGCCTGATTGGGACTCATTCGTAGAGTGCTTCTTCACTCACGCCTCCTCCGTTGACTCAATAGTATGTGACCACCTAAACCAAAACGCTTTCTATAACACTTGGCGGTTCTCTAAAGTACGGTCTATTTGGACCTTTTATAAGGGTGCCGTACTATTCTGGGGACCTAAAGCGGGACCCTAATTTAGAGATCTGCCCTTATGGTACCCTTATAGAAACCCTCTAGAAACCCTCATAGATCCCCTAAGGAACCCGACAAAGGGACCTTACTTTAGAGAACTACCCATATGTGTTGAAATAGTTAATGCTTCTTTCAGGCATCCGTCGCAGAACCCTGAGACTCTTCCAATGTTGCGAAGGCTTCTACCTAATCCCTAAACCGGGTGTGTATTTAGGATTGCTCTGCGGCCCCGCTCAGTCGAAGAGCGGTTTAGGGAGCCATCCAATTTAGGGGCTTCAATAATTCGAACAGGGTTTAATAAGTGCTGTATGAGATCATCTTCATGAATTGTGGTCTTGGGGCACATTTTACCAGATCCATTCGGATAACGATACGCCAGTGCTAATTAATCAGGCAGACCTTGCAGTACCATGCAGTACCTACAACGTTGGAGGCCCAAGAAGCCAACAACACCTTAGGCAAGCTCTAAACCTTACGCCCCGATTTAAACCCCAAAGTCCAATGCTGAAACCCTGCATCACAACCTTGCCCACTATAAGCATTAAGCACTTGCAAGTGTAGCTATCCTAACTGTGGCTTCCTTGCTAAGGCGCTCTTGCAGAACCCTATCAAGACCCTGATACACTGTTGTGTAGTAAAGCCTTCTTTGGACAAACGACGGCCCTGCAGTAACTTTCTGAACCATTTAAGATCGCTTAGAAACCTTTCCCAACGCCTTCTAAGGCCCAATGAACAACGATGTTCGGTAGGCCTGCGCGACCGCGAAAACCCCACGGAGTGGTGGCGCTTGTGTGTCCACCGTGTGACCGAGGATGTGAGCTCTCTTGGTCCCCAGAAAAGGCCAAACCGGTCGTGGCTTGGGAGTTTTTGGGGTTGGGGCTGGGGCTTCAAGGGCTAACTATGCCGTTGAGAGTTGAAAAAATTCAGGGTCTTAGAGTTTAATTTCAGAGTTTTGGGTGCTCTTTGACCTTCTTGGAGACATCCCCGTGACATCTAGACCGAATTGCGCAACCAAAGGTAAACGGTTCGCAACTCGGCGGTCACCGTAGAATAGCCGGGATTGGAAGCATCACTTCTGCTTCCACTCGACCTTGCAATAAAATTTTGCCCGGCCGAGTAAGAAAGATGGGCCATGTTGACGTCACAGGCTTCAAACACTTAGCAGCTCGGCCCTAAGTAGCGCTGCTTAAACAGATTCACAGATGACGGAGCCCTGCAGATCAGCCAATTTATCGGCAGGCAGCAACGGCGATAGGTCTTGCCTCTAAGTCAAGAGACTTGATGCTCAAAAACGGCAGATTTAGGTAGCTCAAGAAAGAACCAATTCTCCCCATCTGCAATCTGAACGAACATCAGTCCACGTCTCCTACACCGCACCTGCGAGTTGGAATTGCAAACGCAACCCTGAATAGATTATACTTCAGCTATGTAGGAGCTAGATCCGACCCCTATAGTAGTCAAAGGATTATGAGACTCTTCTCGAATCTGCAGAGTCCGTCGTGCTATGCACTGACGGTCGTAGCGTCGTAGTAGTAGCTTTGCAGGGATCATTTGGCGCCGGACCGGCGTTGTGCCCCAACAACAACACACTAGGTGGAACTGCTACCCATGCTTGGAGGTTCATGGGTAGTTATATGTGGGAGTATAAGTAGGGTAGCTATAGTTCCAACTCATATTAGAGGACTTATAACCACTTATAACTACCCATGAACCTCCAAGTACAGACTTCTCAAACGTGTACACGTTCACCACATTGAGTTGGCAGCGGGATGTCCTAAGAGAGCGGCGCTAAACGAACAGCTGGCTTCGCAGGTCTCCAGATCTCGCCAGGTATTCTTGTGACCCTAATGTAGGGGCCTTAAACCCCTAAACCCTAAACCCTAAACCCTAAACCCTAATGTAGGGGCCTTAATAATCAGAATTGGGGTTTGGGGTACTTTACAGTATGATTCTATACCGAGGAGCCCCCAAAATGGTCTTCGTAATTATTTAACCTAAACCCTAAGCCCTAAACCCCGAACCCTAAACCTTAAACCCTAAACCCTAAACCCCCAACCCCAAACCCCAAACCCATTGGTAGTTATTTAGGCTTCCGTCGTAGGTCCCCAGGGCCGAAAGCTGCAGAGGATCGGAGCTCAAGGGGTAGTTGCTCCACTGGGTTTAGGGTTTAGGGTTTGGGGTTTAGGGTTTGGGGTTTCGGGTTTGGGGTTTGGGGTTTAGGGTTTAGGGTTTAGGGCATGCTAGTGAAAGAACCTGATTAAGAAACCGTGGCTCTACCGAAAATCAAACAAAGAACCGTAATACAAATTAGGTCTCATATAAAGAACCCGAATACAGATCCTTGCCAAGGTTTCTTAATCAGGTTCCTAAACCCTAAACCCTAAACATCAGGTTCCTATATTACAGGTGCCACCTCAAGTAAAAGCACCATTTTTCAGCTGGAAAGGAACTGTTGGGCACCCCTGTGTCCAAACGAAGCCCACGGAATATGTATATGCAGGCGATGAAGCCCGCATCACATGTGCTCGCTGACGAGCAGCGCGGCAAAAGGCCAGCAGTGCGAAACAATCGTTGCTAAGATTTCCTAGCTTGCTTACAAATCGTATCAACTATAGCATAGATGCTGCAATTATCAGGCGGGGTGGGGGAGGAGAGGGAGGAAGTGCAGACGTAAGTCTCAGAATACTTGAGCTGAACAAGCCTGTGTATGGCGCGGGCTGCAGGACGTATTCATCACGGTAATGATGAACTCCGCAAGAGTTTCTGCCGAGAGTATGTGTACCAGAAGCTCTGTTTACCACTTCTGTGGGCAGCTCACCTGTTGCAGTGGCAACAGCAACATCCGGCAAAGTTGCATACTGACCACCCAACTACCAACCTCGCATTGCTTCGTGTGTCACTGCAACCCCACCCTGCACTTCCAACACTACAAGCCACAACCCTCAACCACTGTATTGCGAGTTTCAAGGTATGTCATTTGGTATTCAGACCATGTTACACTGCTTTACGTTTAGGGGAGTATGTGTTGTGTTACATATGCCCTGACAACCTCTGTGCTGGCGCCACTGTGCTGCTCTTCTTGCCAACGTTGGGGATCACCGTCACCAAATGACTCGTTGGTGATGCCCGGTAGAATAGGGGCCTTCATACTTCGAATCAACGTGTTGGGGGTATGTTCGGTATCTTAGACTATAGTTGTCCTATAACTAGAAGGAACCTCCGACAAAATAGTACACCCTACACCCAACCCCCCCCAATAGTATTGGTAAGTCTTTAGGTCTCTCTTTTTCTGCACGGGTTTCTCGGGGCCGCCTTTCTGGCGCAGAAGAAACCTCTCAGGAATTCGGGTTTAGGGTTTAGGGTTTATAGAAGGGCTTTAGGTTTCAGGGCTTCAGGGCTTTAGGGTTTAGGGCTTTGGGTTTAGGGTTCAGGGGAGAACTACTACAGCTGGAATCTACTCGCTGGCGATGATGATGTCAATAGGCTCTACGATCAAAGCATCAGGACCACCTTGCGAACGGTCCTCCCCATCACACGAAATTCAAGGGACATATGTCACAACCATCCGGACGCCGGAGTTCTTCAAAAAATGTGCGGCACTGCACAGTGAGCGGTCCCCTGACATGAGTCGCTGTAAGCCGCAGACCTAAGAACACTTAGGGTTTAGGGTATAGGCGTTTTGGGGGGTTTCGGGGTTTAGGGTTTAGGGGCTTAGAGTTGAGAGTTTAGGGTTTTGTCAGAAATTGCTTCGTGTACCTTCAGCGGCAGCCCTCACACCCCATGCCTCCGAGACGTCACCGCTCACACTGGTCCTTCAAAGAACCCCTTGTAGAACCCCTCTGTAGAAACCCGTACCCTACACTCCACTTAAACCCCTAAACCCCTTAACCCCTAAACCCTACACTCCTAACCCTAAACCCTACACCCCTAAACCTTAAACCCCTACACCCCTAAACCCTACATCCCTACACCCCCCGAAACCCTGCACCCCTAAACCCTGCACCCCTAAACCTTAAGCCATGCAGAGGTCCACCTCTTGGGACCCTAAGTTTCTGAGTCCTGCGGAGCAAGGCTCCTGCTACATGAAGGTTTCTGGGCACTTATAAGCTGCGGTTTGTATGTGTATATGTAGATGTATATGATTCTATATGTATATGCTTATGTACATGTATATGTTTATGTCTACTTTGTATGTATATGTTTTTGTATACGTATGCTTAAGGCTTTGACGGGGTGTTTCACTTTTCTGCAGGACTTTCTGGGTAGTCGTAAGTATGGTCTTGCGCTTCTTTGTACCTCACTTATCACCCATTTCTGAGTCCACGGATCCTAAACGAACTTTGACTCAAAGCCCAGGATTCCTAAAGGGTAAGAGAACGCGAAGACGGCTGTTTCGGAGCTACTTTGTAGGGTTCACATTTGAGGCTTTAGGCAAATTGGAGCGGAGCGGAGAGGGGGGCAAGAGGGAAGCTAGGGTTGGGCCTAGGGCCGAGAGTCCGGATGTTCCCAGGGTTTAGGGTTCAGGGGGTTTAGGCTTTAGGGTTCTGGGTTTAGGGTTTAGGGTTTAGGGTTTAGGGTTTAGGGTTTAGGCTTTAGGGTTTAGGGTTCTGGGTTTAGGGTTTAGGTTCTGCGGGTTGTGGGGGTCTGGGAGCCTCGTCCTCCAAAGAGCTGTCGATGACAAACCTCTAAACCCTAAACCCTATGAATTGCAAAACTTGAGGACCGCTCGTCCGCTGCGTGCACCCCTCAGAGGAACGGAACTGAGCAACGTTATGACATCATAACGTAGAGGCCTTAATATTTAGAATGGGGTTGTTGGGGGTTCCTTAATATCGTTATAGTATAGTATATCCCCCAAACCCTATTCTAGTTACTGAGGCGCTTAAACCCTAAACCCTTCTAGTAGCCCTTATGGAACCCTTGAAGGAACCCTCCACAGGAACCCCAAAACCCTAGTCTAATTCTGAAGGCCCCTACATTAAGTCTTGCCTTTTTCGGCCTCAGCTTGCAGACCTGAGGGGTCTAAGGGGGTCTTGGCCCTTTAGGGGGCCCTTTAGGGTTTAGGGTTTAGGGTTTAGGGGGTTTAGGCGGATTAGGGTTTAGGGTCTGAGCCCTTTGGGGTTTAGGGTTTAGGTTTTAGGGGTTTAGGGTTTAGGGTCTTAGCCCTTCACGCTCTGCCCGAGGTGAGGGGGCACGAAAAGCTTCAAGTGCAGCTGCCGCGGCAAATTAGCTGCTGATTTGATGCCACAAAAAAGGGTTTGCGGGGATTCGTTGAGAAGCAGAATAGGGTTTCGAGGTGCACCAAAGAATAGCCTTACTCGTTATTATGACCCCGATATTACTTGGGACCTTGGGCCTCAAAGCATGCTTTGAACACAGCCAAAAAGACAGCTCACTGTCGTGCTTGGCTTTTGTGGCATCTACGGCAGGGAAACCGTGGTGTTGCAATGGCCTCTGGCTGACTCAGCACGCTGGCACAAGGGCATGGGCACCAGGCACATCCAGGCTTACAGAACCCCGCGGCTTCAGGGCTTTGAAAAGCTGGTTCAAGCTTGCTTAAACGATCATGGGACTTAGTAAGTAGGGTTATAGCTAGGGTAACTATACTTATAACCCCCAATTAAAGGACTCATAACCTTACTTACTAAGTCTCATGGTCCTCCAAGTGGTTCCTTGAAGATACCAGGCTGTAAGCTAAATGGGACGTAGCCTTGTGCTAAGCCCGACCCGCAAGCGGCCCCAGAAGCCAGTCAAGATCGCTTCCCGCGTCCCTGGATGTTAGCCTCTGAGACACCTCTGTCATTGGACATCTCTCAAGAAGCCTCGGCTTCCCTTCTGGAAAACTACAAACGGAAGACCCGGTCTAGAATCTCAAATTCATTGTCATGGTGTCCCAGAAGCTTTGGGTCAACGGAGAGTGGACTCCGACTTCACTGCTCAGGGGATCTCTCGGACAGGTCGAAGGGGACCAGCTTTCTTCACCGCTGGCTTTGAGTTCGGGCTGACAGGGTTTAGGGTTCGGGGTTTAAGGGTTTAGGGTTTCAGGGTGTGGGGGGTGAGTGATTTATACATGGGCCTCCCTGAACCCTGAACCCCAAACCCTAAAGACCTAGACTACTCCCCTGGTAGCGCTCCAGTGAAGGATTCAAGGTGTTTGTAAGGGCCATGATGGGATGTTGCCTGGTGTAGTCCCTACACCAGGTCTCGTTAAGGGCACTGATATGTCCTTCATGATGATCCTGACAAAAGGGGCGAGAGGGGTTATCAATCATTTTTTGGAAACGGTTTCGAGGTTCGGGTACGTGCTTACAAGTCATTTCCGAATGGGACAAACTATTCAAGGCATCCAGAAGCTCGCACGCCATGAGTTGACATGTGGGCCCCGTTTCCGCTTCAGTACTATAGGTCGGGCTTCTTTGTATTGGGGCTCCTGTTTGGGGGATACGAAATTACGGAGCCCAGTCCACGGTTCAACACTGGGCCAATATTGGCGGGGCCTGCATGTCTAGAGATCGCACAGCCCAAAGACACCTTTCGACTAAGGTCTAGGGTTTAAGGTTTAGTAACCCCTAAACCCTAAGCCCTAAATCAAGGGGCGTACTTCAGATTCCTCGATTTAGGGGTAGTATTGGAATCTCCAGGCCCCTAAACCTAAACTGCCAACCCCTAATATAGGGGCCTTAATACTTTCAATAGGGCTTTGGGGCCCATTATACTATAATATCCTAAACCCCAAAACCCTAGACCCTGAACCCTAAAACCCTAAACCCCTAGAAACCTCAAAAAGCCGCGTGATCTGGTGGCCCCCTGTCGACCGGAAAGGCCTCCGGTGCCAACCCGAGTGCTCTGAACCCCGAGCAAAGACGGTTTAGGGTTTAGGGTGAGCTATCAAAGCGAACTTTCTAGGGGATTTAGGGCTTAGGGTCTAGGGTTTTTGGGGTTTCGGGTTTAGGGGTTTAGGGTTTAGGGCTTTGGGTGAGGTCTGTAGGTCGGCTATCAAAGCTGACTCTAGGGCTACTCATGGCTAATTAGTATTTGAAGTTAAAGGGTTTAGGGTTTAGGGTTTCGCGAACCACCCTCCCTGCCACATCCCTGGCCAAACACAGTCCTTGGCACATCTAAGGACTTCCAGAACCCTGAACCCCAGAAACGTAAACCCGTAAGGGACCGGCAGTTGGGCTCTTACCTTCTAGCAACCCTTGTAATAACCCTGATTGCAGCCCTCGTCGTAACCCTCAAAATTTTGCCCGTAGAGTAAGCCTTCTAGTAGCCCTTATAGCAATGAACCCTTATAGTAGCCCTTATAGCAATGAAATCCTTCTAGTAGCCCTCATAGAAATAACCCTTATAGCAATGAACCCCTTAGAAATCCCCTAAACCCTAAACCCTAAACCCTAAACCCTAAACCCTAAACCCGCCCCTTACATCTATGAACCTCTGAGTTTCTTCGGCTCGGAGTTCAGAAAACCGGGCTTTCCTGAGCGTGCTCTTCCCAGCGGAACCTCGGGGAGTCGGGACTATAGGGGAGGTTTAGGGTTTAGGGGTATGGATGCTCTAGGGCTTGGGGTTTTGTGGGGCCGCAATGATTAGAATAGGATTTATAGGGTTTTGTGGTTCAGGGTTTTAGGGGCTCGAATAGCAGGCTTATGAACCGAATGGCGGTTTAGAGGATAGTATGGGGGCCTGAATAACCAGAAATATGGCTGTGGTGTTTGGAATCTACGGTGACATCTGACATGCTCGCAGTCCTTCATATAGGGGCCTGAAAAATTCGTGACATTATTGCTTAGAGGCTTCGTCAGAAAAAAGATAGCATAGTATACCCCCAAACCCTGCTCTACTTCATCCAGGCCCCTGCACCAGATGCCCCTACAAGCCCAAGATCGCGCCCTTGATCTCGCCTGAGGCAAGGACACTGCGTCATCTTTGACCTGTTCCTGGAAGGAACAGAACGTCTTTTTTTCTGCGATGAGGGGACTGCCGTGAATAGAGTAGGCGTTATAATCCAGGTATCTTGCACTTTTGTAGAGGAGGAGTTATAATGAAGGTAATGTAGGGGCCTTAACAATTAGAATAGGGTCTTGGGGTCCATTATACTATAACTAGAAAAAGGAACCCCCAAAGTAGTATAGGTAATTATTTAGGCCCCTTACGTTAACTTGCACTCACAGTCGCTCCAAGGGCCCTCGGGAAGGTCCGAGCCGTAACTGTCCCCGAACCGGCCTTCCAAAGACTCGAGAACTCCGGAACTCCCAGAAAAGGCACCCTAAAACCCTAAAACCCTAAACCCTCAAGCCTAAATTTAGGGTTTAGGGTTTAGGGTTCCCTAAACCCTAAACCCTAAACCCTTCTAGAAGCCGATGCTCCAAAGCCCAATGCGAACCCAAAGGCCGCCCGCAAGCATCTGCAAACTAACTCCAACCTCCATAGGGTTTAGGGTTTAGGGTTTAGGGTTTAGGGTTTAGGGTTTAGGGTTTAGGGTTTAGGGTTTAGGGTTTAGGGTTTAGGGTTTAGGGTTTAGGGTAACTCCAACCTCCAACAAACTCAGGCTCTAAACCCCTGAACCCGGGTTGAGGGTTTAGGGGTCTAGGGTTTAGAGTTTATTGTTCAGGGTTTAGGGGTTTAGGGTTTAGAGTTCAGGGCCCCTAAACCCCTCAAAAACCCACATAAACCTAACCCCTAAACCCTAACTGCCCCAGAATCTGAACCTCCAAAGGCGGAGAGCCCACATCTACCCCCCACGTTGGAAGCCCCTCGGGGATCCTTACACCGTGGTTGCGCGAGCAAACCTGGCCGGAGCTTGAATCTGGGGCTCCTACGTTTAGGGTTGTGGGGTTTAGGGCTTAGGGTTTTTTTAACAATGCAATAGGCTTGTTTTTTAATGTGTAGTGGTCCTTTTCTCCCGCAATAGGGTTTAGGGTTTAGGGTTTAGGGTTTACTTGCAGAGTGAGTACACCAACGGATTTAGGGCTGCGGGGCTTTGAGGCTTAGGGGTTGGTGTTTGTGCGAGCTCCTTTTTCCACCCTCTGCGTGCTAGCGTCGAAGGGTGTAGGGCTCTATGTGGACTAGTTCTGTTGAAGCAGGATCCCATGCACGGCGGCAGATCAGAAAGAACAAAGATACCTAAAGCCTAAGCTGATCGAAGACTCGAGCGCCAGGACGTCGGGAAGCCCAAGGCAGCCAACAGTCGACGAATGTCAATGGAAGGACACAGCTACGTAGTTTGGCCTTTTTAAGCCTTTGAAAAATACTCGTGAATAAGATCAGATCATGAATCCCCACTTGTCCAGGAGTGTTTTCTCAAAAGCCCTTGCGCTCAAAGCCTTTCTTGAAGCTTCCCTACCGTGCCCTAACCGAATGCTCAAAGAATCTTCCAGCCCTGGCAAGGACAAGGGAAGGGAAGGTGGGTTGATAACGAATGCGAGAACTTATGCGATCCGCCAGAACACTTGCTGCTTGAGTTTAGGGTTTAGGGTTCTGAACTCTCAATGTGAACCAACCTCTTCTGGCTTTTTCAGGGATACGTAAGTTGTCATAATAAAGGAACCATACTAGTTACGGTAGATCTCTGTTCTGGTAAGTTACATTAAACGCTTAGCAGGCTTAACAAGACCCCAGTGTTTTGTTGTCAAGACACGGCCAACATCGAACATGAACCTGTGCCCTCAGAGGCCTCTTTGGCTCGCCTAGCTCTTCATCGTCGTCCTGGAGATCGAAGATGAATTCTCAGAGTTTCTCTTTTGCGGATCGCAGTATTTAGGACCGAAGGGACAGTTCAGGTCCCTGATTCGGATTCAGGCCCTGTTGGTTTCGGGTAAAGGTTTGACGTTGTTTTCAGGGGGGTGGTCGTGCAACGACGCGGGTCCATTCGAAGGCCTTCGAGAGCTTGCCTTGTCAGTCGGGGCAGCCTAAAAGAACAGAGGACGGGGAGTACTGCACTTCCGAGTTCAGGGCCGGCATATCTCGAAAGGCCCCCCAACAAAGAGCCTTCCGGCCCCTACAAACCCTAAACCCTAAACCCTAACCCTAAACCCTAACCCTAAACCCTAAACCGTGCATTAGCTTAGCTAGCAACTTCGGGGCTCTGCGTCTTTGGGCACCGGACCGAAGCATCCTTGGGCTCTTGAGGCTGACAGGGCTGGCTCTCCGAAATACTCGCATGATCCCAGAGACTCTAATATCCCTTAATTAAGGAATATACCTTAAATCTTGTTTGGGTTCCTATTATAACTTAAGGTATATTCCTCAATTAAGGGGTTTTGGAGTCTCTGGGTGCTCGCATGAACCTTGGACTCGGTGATCAAACCCCCTGCCCGCCTCTTTCTGTGCGCGCCAGCACGCGAATGCACTGAAGCCGATCCGCACGTGGAGCGCAGCTTTGAGCTTTTCTGCACAACGAGGTAGCATTGGGAGGCATAAATCTGATCGCCGAGAATCCATGCCGAGTTCGTGCGAACATTTCCGCTACTGTACGGTGGAAACAAGTTTGTTGGAACCCATCTGGAGAAGAGTCTACATGGAACCTGGCAGCCTGGCTTTCGAAAGGCATGATGTCCTAAAGATTCGTTCGTTATATACTATAAGTAAGGTTATATATATATATAGACACACACATACATATACGTATATATATATATATAGATATGTATATATATATATGTATGTATATGTATATGTATATGTATATAGACATACATACATACATACTTTTTTAAATATGGCCTTGAACTATGCGGGATACCACTCCGGTGGCCTTCGGCGCCTTACGCCTTGTGGTTTCCATCCTCTACTTGACTGCGAATTCTCTGAGATTCAGAGGTCAGGTGAGGGGGACTATATCTGTAGCTTCAGAATTAGAGTAAGACCTTGGGGGGGGGGGGGGGGGGGG
>CAJNDV010030324.1:38699-54315 GCA_905221635.1 Symbiodinium sp. CCMP2456 | reverse complement strand
GTACCCAAATAGCATATACTTTGGCCCCAAAGTACGTACCTAAATAGGGACTACTTTAGGGCCAAAGTATATGCTATTTGGGTACATGGACCCCTAAACCCTAAACCCTAAACCCTTAAACCCCAAACCCCTTAAACCCTGAACCATAAAACCCTTAAGCCGTAAACCCTAAACCCCTAAACCCTAAACCCCTCCAGGCTTCTGCCCAGCCGGCGCGTAGCCAAGAGTGGCGCCATAGCAGCGACGGACGGTAGCAGAGACAAGGCTGGGAAGCGTTGCAGCGAGCCGTTTGTTGGTTCTTATCGCTCTTGCCTTTTAGGTGCTGCTGGTTTAGGGTTTAGGGTTTAGGGTTTAGGGTTTAGGGTTTAGGGTAATACAAGGATTCCCTTCATCTCGCAACTCCATGAAGCATCCCAGGAGCTTTGTTGTTTCACGCAGGGGTTGTTGAGTCTGTAGGATGCTTTGCAGTTACAACATTTTGTAGATACCCCAAACCCCTTATAGAGCTTCTGAAACTGAGCAGGCCATGGACCCCTTATATACCAACCCAAAGACCCTAATATAGGGCCTTGATAATTAGCTATACTATTTTGGGGGGCTCCTTATTATAATTATAGTAGAATATACCCCCCAAGCCCTATTCTAATTATGAAGGCCCCCACATTAGGCACTACTCTGGTTTGAACAACCCTAAACCCTAAACCCTAAACCTTAAACCCTAAACCCTCCTAGACGCGCGCTCTCTCAACCGGGACCCCGCAGGTGGCTCCAGGCATGGAGGTCTCCTACGTGGTGCGTTTCAAGCCAGACGCCAGGCCAGACGCTGCAGTTCAGGGTTGAGGGTTGAGGGTTTAGGGTTTAGGGTTTAGGGTTGAGGGTTTAGGGTTGAGGGTTTAGGGTTCAGGGTTGAGGGTTTAGGCTTTAGGGTCGAGGGTTTAGGGTTCTTGGGCGGTGCACGTTGGGATTTTTGGGGCTGTGTAGGGGCTCCGGGTTTCGGATTCGAGCTTGAGGGTTCCCGTCGAACTCGAACTTGATCGTCTTTTTGAGCTTCGGATTGAGCATGCCTGCAAGACCCGCAGGAGGGCCTGAGTACTGCTTTTTGCATGGCCCTGCGGGCCTGTCTTTGCTGTTGAGGCTGGGGGTTTGGCCTGAAACAATCTGAAAGTCTAGTGATTAAGGATACAGCATCCTCAAGCCGAAACTGTTTAGCTTGCAAACTTTTTTGCTCACAGCCGAAAGCCCGGAATCTGCAGAAAACACCCTAAACCCTAAACCCTAATTCCTACTCCCCAGACCCTAATTCCTAATCCCTAAAACCGGACCTTCGATTCGTTGCAGGATAGATTACACTTACGACCTCAAAGTCGCCGGGGCCCTGTGTGATGGTCGGGGAAGTCGTGGAGTTTAGGGGCGGTATAGCGGTTGCTAGAAGTGTTCTGTAAGGTCTTGGGATGAGGTTTTTGCTGCAGCAGAGTTGTGAGGTGTAGGGCTCAGAATTAAGAGTCTTCTAGTTCAGAAGGTCAGATTGTTGCTGGCGTATTCTTGGGATATGCGACTCGTCCCTTCCCCCTTTTAATAAACCTCGCCCGAATAATAAAAACCAACTTGGGGCGAATCCTCCCGAAATCATCCCTGCCCTTTAAAACCTGTTCTGAATTGGGGGGGCGGGTTTCTAGGCTCCAATACCCGTCGAGCACACTAAGAGCAAGAGCAAGAGCAAGAGCAAAAGCGAGAGCAAAGGCAAGAGCAAGAGCAAGAGCAGGAGCAAGAGCAAAAGCGGGAGCATCAGCAAGAGCAGCGGCAAGAGCAAAGCAAAAGCAAAAGCAGGAGCAGGAGCAAGAGCAGGAGCAAAAGCGGGAGCAACAGCAAGAGCAGGAGCGCGTGCAAGAGACGCAGCAGAAGCAAGGGCAAAAGCCAGCGCGGAAGCAAGAGCCAAAGCAGCAGCAAGAGCACGACCCCTCAAAAGTGGCAGTAGAGGTAAAATTACCCCCTGATAATAAAAAACACAGTCCGAGTGTTTATTGGGCCCCCCGATTAATATTAGGGGGAATGGATTACATTGTGCAGAAGTTGTTGTATGTATGTCACAGCACGGCCGAACGGTTCCCAGCGGGTTGGCGTTGTACTCTGGCCGTTCGACTCTGCTGAAGAAAACCAACAGTCGTTGGAAGATTCCGTAGCATAGTGCATGTTTTGCGGCTCTCGTAATCCCCTAAACCCCTAATTAAACTTTTCGGGTACGGTTTAGGGTTTAGGGTTTAGGGTTAAGGGTTTAGGGTTTAGGTTCGGGTTGAGGGTGCTTGGCCAGATCATTATTCTGTTTGCATGGAGCCCGGTATCCGAACCCAGTCCGAAGGGAGCTGGGGGCCCTGCCAAGGTCACCGAAAGAGAAGAGTTCAGGCCGGAAATCTGCTGATATTTGTGTGGTTCGGGCTAAGGGCTTCATGGCTTTAGGGACACGTGCAGAGAGGCTAAGAGGGGTCGGGCTGAGGCCGTTTAAGATGAAAGGGTCTCAAGATAGAGGCTCTCGGGCCTCGATGTGCTGGGTTCGGAGCTTCGGCGGAGCTGGGGAAGAAGCAGGCTGCCATCTAACCTATCGGAGCCTTGTAACCCTTCAGTCGACATGCCAGAAACCCTGTGTCCTGAGTTCTGAGCCTTGAACCCCCAAAATAACATCCTAGCCAAACCAGCAAGACGCTGCATCCTGAATCCATTTGGCCTCCCATGCCATTTCGGCCGGAGCCCAAATGCCTCAAAACCCTAAGCCCCAAACTCCCAACCCCTAAACCCTAAACACTAAGCCTCTAACCCTAAAGCCCTTAACCCCAAAACCATGCAAAACCCCTAAACCTCTAAGTCCTACAAGCAATGAGTTCTCCTCCGATCCGCAGTGTCCCGATCCGGGCTTCCGGCGGCTCCGCCCTCCTGGACTTCCCGGACGTGGGGGCCTCCGATGTCATGGGGAGCGAGTCGGTACTCTTGAGATGCTGCGATTTATACTTTTGCTTTTCGTAGCGTCATGAAGTAGATCCGAAACCAAGTCTATTGACATCGGTATTATTGCGAAAGGTCTGCCTCAGCTTGATAGTTCTTTGGTTATTGGTATTTCAATCCTGTCCGTCTCGCTGTCTTCTTTTCAGTGGGTAACGGGGGTGCGGTGTTTTGGGTCAGGGAGGTTGGGTGAAGCTTGAGGCGGGTCGCGTGCTGAAATTATCGGATTAGTGGCTTGGGATTGGGGGTGAGTGTTTTGCATCTTTTCGTACAGTCTGCGTTTCGAAAGTGCAATGCCTTGGTTAGGGGGGGCACCGACGACGATAACAGGACCCTGAATCCTTGGCGACAGGCCTTGTGCTGGTAGCCCCTTGTGCCTCCACTCGCAGACCCTGGGCCCTATGTTTCAAGGTCTATGGGGCCTTCGGACTTCGGAGTGTTGAGTAGGCTTGAGGGCTTCGGGTTTAGGGTTCAGGTTTAAGGGTTTAAACCTGAGAATCTAGTTGATGGCTGTCAGTAAGCTCACAGGGAAGGCACAAAGCGCTAATATGGTCAATTTCAGCGTCCCTTGCAACAGCTTTCCAGTGAACCTTCAAGCACACCCCTGACCATAAGCCCGACAACACCCGATCCTCGCAGCGACATGTTGAAAGACTGCAGTCGGTAGAATTTGGCTAATTCAGAATGCCAAGTTTTCTCCAGGTAGTCGACTTCGGCGACGAGTGCATGGTTGGTCATAAGGCTGCGGTCTCGGGAGTTCCAGGTCTGTGCCAGTCGGAAGTAGGCCTGTCCCCAAGCCAAGGAATCTCCTTCTTCCTCATGTTCGGAAATTCTCAATTCGATCTGTGACAGGTGGTTTCGGGGATTATGTAGCTGAAATTGGCCTGAGCAGCTTGAGTGGCTGAATGCCGGACTCAGGTAGATACGACGGGGCACACCCTACCGACTGTCCTTTGATCCGGAGTAATTAATTCTCTGCAGCAGAACAGGGGACTCGTGCCATCGCGACATTTGCGGAGATCTTGTGCCCCTTTAGACTCGGAGCCCTCTTCTCTAACGTAGGGCCCGAAAAAAATTACCTATGCTATTTTGGTGGTTCCTTGTTGTAAAAAAGTATAATATACCCCCCGTAAACCCTAAACCCTAAACCCTAGACCCTAAACCCTGGCTTTCTTTCTCTACCTCTCTCTTCTGCCAGTGCGAGCGCACTGTGCTGGTGCGCAACGTGGGCGACCGAGCCTCCAAGCTGCTCTGCAAGACCACCGCGCCCTTCAGGTGCGCTTGCTTGGAGGGTCTAGGGTTTAGTGTTTAGGGTTTAGGGTTTAGGTGTACTTGGAGGATCATGGGACTTAGTAAGTAAGGTTATAAGTCCCCTAATTGGGGTTATAAGTATAGATACCTTGGTTATAAGCCTACTTACTAAGTCCCATGATCCTTAAAGTGCCAGACTTGGAGGATCATGGGATGGCAAAGGCGGTTCTAATTATGCTTCCAGCTTAGAGTCAAGTCCAGTGCGATGATTGAACCCTGGTTAAACTGCCCATATAACTTCAGGATGCGCGTGCAGCATTCGAGGGGAATCGCATGCCCTGATGTTGCAACCCTGTCATCGACGTACAAAACCACATATGTCTAGACCCAACACAGCCTGAGATCTAAACCCAAACTTCCGAAACTACAGCTTGCTTGAATTCCCACCCAGTGTCCGATGCAATTTCAATCCTTGCATTGTCGAAGCTGCCAGCCTCAACGATGTGGTGCCTGGCTTCCGTCTTCAGCCGGCCTGGGACACCGTGGAAGCTGTGCTGGGATCTGCAAGTGCGATGGAGCTCGAGCGGCTGGCAGGTGAGCTCGCATGGTCGAGTTCGAAACTCCAGGGGTCAGGTCAGCTTCGGGAGCTTGCGACTCTCCGGCTACCGTGGGGTAGTGATTGGGAGAGCGGGGTATCAGGTGCACAGGCTTGTGGCTGCTTCCTTTCTGGGACCTCCACAGGATCCGAGATGCTGGCAGGTGAACCACTTGGATGGTGACCGCGAAAACAATCATATCGCAAACTTGAAGTATGTGACTCCTTCCGAAAACCAGCTACACTCCTTTGCCATCAACCCAAACAGGAAGCCAGGTCGTAGCCAAGCTGTGTTGTGGCGGCCCTGTGGAGACAAGGCTTGGAGTCATTGCAACTCGCAGGCAGATGCTGCAAAATTATTGGGCATTTCGGCGACTACAATATCTCAGTGTTGCCGCGGCTGGAGCAAGATTGCCAGAGGACATGGAGCATGCTTGGAGTTCAAGCCTGCCGCAGCAAACCAGACTTCCCGGCTGCCTGCTGAGGTTTGGCAGCCTGCTCGCTATCCTGGCATGTTTGGCACAATTGACAACCTCCTGGTCAGCAGCCATGGGCGGGTTTCAGAAGCGATTCGCTGCAGCAGAGTCAGCTATGGCTCGCGGATGTCTGACGGCTACCGTCTTGTGAGGCGGGCTGGCAAGGGCTTCCTCGTGCATCGTGCGGTCGCTGCAACCTTCCTTGGCGAGCAAGTGTCACCAGATAAGGATGTCAATCATAAAGACTGCAACCGTGGCAACAATCACATGGACAATTTAGAGTATGTCACGCGGTCTGAAAACATAAAGCACTCTTGGCAACAACGGCCCTCGGACATGCGAAGCTCACCAAACGGCAAAGCAGTGCAAGCCCGCTCGGTTACGTTCGACTCTTCTCAAGAGCCCTGGCTGGAGTTCGCGTGCATCTCGAAGGCTGCCGCGCACACAGGTGTTCCCACAGGCAAAATCTCCCGCATTTGCAACGGACGCGAAAGTACTCGGCACTTAAATTGGGAGTTTAGCTTTGCCCCAAAAAAGCACTTCGAAGGGGAGGAATGGCGACCTGTGGTGCTCAAGGACGCCCGACGTCCCTCAACACAAGAGTAGCGGCTTCGGCTGGCCTTCGTGGTTGAGGGGCCCGAGGACTCGTCAGCAAGATGTGTCTGTCCGTCGCATCGCAGTGGTCAGGTCTCAAATTTTACTCAAGCGGCAGCAAGCCATGGCGAGGTCGGCAGGAGTTCTCAGAAAAGCATGTGCTCTCGACTCTGCTTGTTCAGCCTGGCTCATGGCAAAAACTTATCACATCTGTCCAGGTACAGCAATCCGCAAATTAGAGTCTTCCGTGCTTTCTCGTCAAGCAGTTGACATTTCCGGACGTCACCTCGTAGTTCTGGAATGAAGCTCCTTAGAGTCCGACAAAAAGGCCCCGGATCCGTGCTTGCGTCTGTGAGGTCGAGGAAAGGCATGTTCAGACGTTCTGTCTGCCAAGGACCCGATGATCTTGTGCAACTAGCCTGGTCTGTGCAAGCATTCAGAATCGTGGAAGCACCCGCTCACAGCGAAGGACCCCTGATGAGTAGGAACCTCGACTTGAACCCAAAGCTCCTCGAGGCCTAGGCCAGAAAGACCAAATCCAACACGTCAAAGCCTGACCCAAAGCCCTCACACCCATGAACCCAAACCCCAAGTCCCTGAACCTATTGTAGATTGTAGAATCATTGTCGAATGCTTAGAGCAACGCTGACAAAACCCTTAGAGTAATCCTTATGGAACCCCTAACGTACCCCTGATAGAACCCCTGACAAGAAGCCTTAAAGTAGTGCTGATAGAAGTAACCCACGTAGAACTCTTCTCCATCTGCCTGTTCTCCGCCAGCATCGAAGTGCCGGATGGGTTCCTGGACGAGGGCGCGGCCTGCCAGGCGAGGGGCGAAAGAACATATGGAGCAGCGATTTAGGGACTTAGGCTTTTAGGATTTAGGTTTAGGGTGGAGGGGGGACAAATGGGTTTTAACATTTGTTTCCATGGGATTTGTATGGATTTTGGACCAGGGCACTTCGTAAGTGGCTGATAGGTGCGGCTGTGCGCATGCTATGTCGCTATGTGTTTCGGATTATAGGTCGTACTTGTTGCAGAGACGGTGTTCCGGGGTTCGAGTTCCTGTTCGGGGCTTGGTTTGTTGTTTGACCACAGGCTTTGTGGTTCAGGTTTTAAGGCTTCAGAGTTCGAGGCTAGGAATTTGATCCTGCACGTGGTCTTCCCAGTGCACGTTTAGGCTCTTCTCTGTTCGTCTCTCTCTCTCTCTCGCTCCCTCTCCCTTGCCTCACGCTTCCCCCCCTGCAGTTCGAGTCATTGGAGAATCAACGTGCCGAAATCACCCCAAAACC
The DNA here is from genome assembly GCA_905221635.1 of Symbiodinium sp. CCMP2456. Classification (NCBI taxonomy): domain Eukaryota; class Dinophyceae; order Suessiales; family Symbiodiniaceae; genus Symbiodinium; species Symbiodinium sp. CCMP2456. Next base: position 47,116 of record CAJNDV010030324.1, on the reverse strand, counting down.
GAAAGCCCAAAAGCCCTGAAACTTACAGGGAATCGATTTCATCGAGTGTGTAGGGCCCCATGATTTCTGTCACCTCGCTGCAGTTGTCATTGTACTCGTTCTCCAAATGCTTCTGCAACATCCTAAACTTTGCTCGCAGAGACTGTGTCCCGTAACCCCCAAATTTCCGAAGCTTCACCTTGAAGGTGTCGATCTTTTTCACACCGCCACGGGCCGAAAGCTACGAATGTGATCTGCATATTAAGCCGCTGCCCTGGATGGGTCGCGAAGTGATTGGCTGGGCGTTCGACGCGCAGGGTGTAAGCAGAGTAGATGCTCTAAATCTCTAGATTTGGGGATCGGGATTTTCGGCATGAGGTTCCGCATGATGAAGCTTCGATGTGTTCTGGTCGCGCAGCCGCGCTTTTTCAGGTCGGGTTGTCAAGGGCTTGACTTCGTCGTCAGAAGCCTGTTTGGCTTCTCAGGCTCCTCCCGTTGTTGCGAGTGCTTGGAGCTCAGACTTCAGAGATGTTCGCTCAGTAATGTTACTTGATGAAGAAAACCCTGGCCCATATAAAGAACCCGAATAATAAAGGCCCAGGGTTTCTAATCAGGTTCCTACATTATGGCGTTCAGAGGCAGGTGAGACAAATTGAAGTTCTGCAGCACAAAAAAATCATTGAAGCCTTAAGCTCCTAAACCCCAAACTCCAAGAACACCGAAAATCCGAAATCCCAGGTACGGGGAGATGGAGGCCGTCGCCACTCTCCGCGGTCAAGCATGTAATGCAGAGGCCGGGGCCCGCTGAGCTTTCGGGGGCACGTGGAGGTCTGTTCAGGTTCAGGGTTGGAGCGTCTTCAGGCTTCGAGTTTGCTGTTTTCTTTAACGTTTTGTTTTGGCCCTGGGCCTTGGGCTTCGTATCTTCCATCTTGCGAACAGGGCTCACTGTGCTTGACCGGCTAGATTTGCAACAGAATGGTGTTTCGATGGTTTCTATCGGGTATCTTTTTTCCTCTTTGGGCTGTGTGTTTGGGCTGGGACTTTAGGATGAGAATGTTGGTAGGCATGCAATCTTTTGCATTAAGCAAGATGCCCGACATGATCTATATGCGAGTTTGCGGAGTTTGATTTGCTTTTCTCCCGAGCCCAGCCTACCACACCACCGAACTCCGCCCGCTAGCCAAACCCCAGCACCTATCAATCTACACCTCCAGCCATGGATCTTGAACTTTTTAAAACCAACCCCCTCCATGAAAACATAAGTCCCCAACTCTACCATCGCTGAAGCCAAATAAAATCCACAAACCGTCGACAAACCTGCCTTTTCCCGAATGAACCAGCTGCAGGTTTCACTGTCTCACAGCCTACTGCTCATTGAGGACAGAGCTTTCGCTGCGGGGTCGTAGGACTAGCTGGTAGCCTCTCAAGCCCGAAGCCTCTTCCCCGAAGCCATCAGTGGCACTTTCATTGGGACTGTCACCCGGAAATCAGCAGCAGACAAAACCCGTCACATGTAGAGACTTCCAGTGACATAGTGGTGACAGTGGTGAAGACGGGACAACGCAAGCAACCAGCCCTCGGTGCAGGACACCTATGTCGGATTAGAGTCGCAGGGCGTGGTCACCATCAGAAATGATTCAGATGCGCCGATTGATTTCAGGCCCCGGTGCTCGGGTTGCTTGGCGTCTTGTTACATATATATATATATATATATATTTAGTTATCTCATTCCGGTCCTCAAGCTCCAAGCTGCAAGCCGGTTTACGGCTGCTGGCTTCGGGGCTTCAAGGGTCAAGATTGAAGGTGAGGGTTCAGGCAAAGGTACGAAGTCCTCTGAGAACAAGTTTAAAGCTTACCAATGGCTGTGGACGATCCACCTTAAAGGCTTCAAGCCCCCACCTGCCAAACATGGAAATCGCTGCGCAGTTGGCGTCTTTTCGCCTCCACGATGGAGGAGGCTCAGCACAGGCCGAATCCGAATCCGTTTTTTGTTTCAGGGTCGGGGGTTGCTTCCCCTAGTCGTCTTGGCTCTTCGGGGCTGCGGGAGCAGATTGCAAGCATGGGGAGCGGGACTTTGGGTTGGCGAAATCCCACGCTGACCCCTACCCAACCCTACCCCACCCCACCCTGCCTTACCCGGCCCTACTCGGAGGTTCATGGGTGGTTGTATGGTTATAAGTCCGTTGATATGGGTTATAACTACAGTTGCCCGACCTTCAACCCCATGACTACCTCCCTACCCTACCCTATCCCCGAAATCCCACCACCGAAATTCCGTAAACTCAGAGTTGTGAAAGTCTTCAAGGGTTTCTGAGTTTCGAGTTTAGGGTTTAGGGGTTAAAGCCTCCGCCCCAGGTTTAGTTGAAGGACTCCCCGTACTCTCGCGAGGCTGGCTCTACACCAGCAGCTGAAAGCCGAGGAGATGGATGAGGCCAAAGCGTTAAGGGTTTCGGGTTTCGGGTTTCGGGTTTAGGGTTTAGGGTTTAGGGTTCAGGGTTCAGGGTTTGGGGTTTAAGGTTCAGGGTTCAGGGTTTAGGGTTCAGGGAGAGCCCCAGGGCTCAAAAACAAAAAGGGGCCTGACTAAACAGAAATGTGGGGTTTGCTAAAGGGTTCTTTTGAAGGGTTCTATAAGGCTGCTAGAAGGGTTCTACAAGATAGGGGTCTTATAAACGTTATAGGACAGAGGCGGTTCATGGCGGCTCCATGCTCTAAACAGATGTCAATTTGGGAACCCTAACGGCAGCGATTGCTAATTGTGCAGGCAGAGGCTGAGTTCCCAGAAAGCCGGCTGTGGTAGTAGTGTGTAGTAGTGCAGGGAATCGAGGGAGTATGGAGCCCTAAACCCGAACACACTAAGCAGTTTTAGGACTTCGAGCGAAAGTCTAGAGCAATCGTGCGGCACGCCTTGAGGTTGTCCTTGGCTCCGTTCCTGAATTTCCCCTGAACCACCTTGAAGACCAAACCCTCCTTCCTTCTGGAGGAATTTGCAGTGGAATCCAAACGAACATCCCAAAAACCTGAAAGCCTAAAGCAGCTCCGAGTTTAGAGGGCTTCCTGGTCTTTGCGAGGCTCTCACGAAAAGGGCCTCTCGGCACAAAGGCTGTAGGTCTAGGAAGCCTCATGAACATCAAGAGCCACGAAATGAAGAAAGTAGGAGAATATGCCTCGGCTCAGAGACCCTGGCCTTTCGGGTTTTGTTGTGGGGCTTTGGGGGGGGGGGGAATGAGCTTTTCGACCCCGGACCTTGCATCCGAAACCCGGGTCTTCTGCGAGCCCCTGGATGCTTCGTGTCTGCAGCCCCATCGAAACCTCAATCGCGGCAGAACGGCCAGAAACAAGAAGACTGAGCCGACAGTCTGTAGCAGTCGAGTGTTGGAACCGCCAACGTACGCTTTTTCTGCAAGCCGGCCGCCAGTTGCTCTTCATGCAGCAAGCGAACTTCTCAGAGGACATCACTGCTTGTTTCGCTGCTCTAGTTGCTAGTTGGGTTCAGACTTCCAATCGATGTGTTTGCGTGCCCTGAGCTCAATTTCGCCGGTTGTTGGTTGTTGCTTCTTCTTCTCTGTCTTCGTCAGAACTCTTACGTCTCAAGAGTCTCGGAAGCATTATCACATGTGGTTACTTGTTCTGTCCCCAGCTGCTAACCAATATGACTACAGCATCCTTGTCACTACTGTTGCATTGTGGGTTCAGAGACCGTGAGTGTCGGACAATCCGGTCTTGGGGCAGGATGTGAGGGTTGCGGCCTCAACCCAAAGCCCTCAACCCTGATAAGTCGCCAACGGACGATAATTTCTATAGACCCCTTTTGGCATAGAATGCTGCTAGACCTAGGGAACCCTAAGAACCTTAGAGAACCGCCTGTCGAACGCACATGGAGTCCTGACAGTCCGCAAATAATACGAGAATAGTATCTGCTACTCATTGATCGTCCCGACGGTTTAGGGTTTAGGGTTTAGGGTTTAGGGTTTAGGGAACATAGTGATGCCGCAGCACAGCCCCAAACCTTGTTCTGCGTTCTAAGGCCACAGTATTGCGCCCTGAACAAAACCCCATGCAATAGATACCCTATACCATCCCGTAAAACGCTCAGTAAGGCTCTTTTGCGAGACGTCTGAAATCTGGGTGTCCCCGAATCGGCCAGGACGAGGAGAGCGATAGTGGTTCCGACGGAGAGCGGCGGCGCCTGCGGACGGAGCGGAAGGCCGCGCTCTTCTTTTTTCGTGTTGTTTCCGACGGTTTGGGCTTGAGGGAGTAGGGTTTAGGGATTAGGTTTTGGGCGCTTAGAAACCCTAAACCCTAAATTAGGGACATTCGGTCGATTCGGTTTTGCTATCTTCCGTCAAAGAGCCGCGACAGAGGGGGGGGGGGTCACAAAAAATCGCAGCACTCGGGCTCCCGAAGCCTTCGGCACCGGCCCCGAATCCTACACCCTGAACCCCAAAAGCCCCAGAACGCCCTTGATGTAGGGGCCTAAAATTACATACACTATTTTGGGGGTTCCTTGTTATAATTATAGTATAGTAGGCCCCCAAACCCTATTCTAAGTATTAAGGCCCCTATATTAACTCCTGGCAGTCCTAAAGCCCCAAGAAGCGCAAAGCGCCGGTGCCCAACGCCTTCCCGGAAGTCGCAGGTCACGAAGCTCCTGGGCCGGAAGTATGCCGCCCGACAGCAATCCACTTGCAGACGAAAAAAGGAATTGGGTTTAGGGTTTAGGGGTTTAGGGCTTTAGGGTTTTAGGGTTTTGTGTTTAGGGTTTAGGAATTGTTCGGAGATTCGAATATGCCGTTTGTAGTCGTGTATCAGAGCTACAGGGGCTCAGCAGGGCTTTTGGGGTTTGTCATGTTTTTTTTGGGTTTCTACGGGTTCCGAGAGACTCCCCTACACGTCGGTGAAGGGACGCTGGAGCCTCTGAGCGCGCATGCAAGTTACAAGACAAAGAAGGACATCAACCGCGACTGCCACTACCATTTGCTGCAACAGCAACGGCAGCAAGCACCACCACTAGTTACAGTGACGACGGCGACGACTGCTGCTGCTGTTTCACAGCTACTCCTGTTGTTGAGGCTGCAGCTGTTGCTGGACGACTACTCGGAGTTCAAACAGTTGGCATATCCTAGAAGTAGGGACAGCAGTAAGACTCATGTGAGGCATGTCGCAGTGGCGACCAACAGAAAGCACCATTGCGAGGACAGCCAACAGCCGCCAACAGCACTAAACCCTGCACCCTAAGCCTTAAAGCCTAACCTGAAACACTTAAGCCCTATACCCTTAGCCTTAAACCCTAAAGCTTAGCCCAAACCCAGGAAATGTAGGGTTAGCGTGTGAGGTTTACGGGATTTAGGCTTTAGCATTTTAGGGTTTAGGTTCAGGATGGTTTGGGGGTTAAGGGTTCGGGTCTAGGGCTTAACCCTTACGGTATTCTGGGAGCTTCCGAACATGAGGGGTTCCTTACTTTGGGGTCCTTACAATAAGGATCCCACCATTTAGGGTACTATATTAGGGTCCCCTATCTTCGGAAACCCCACATATATTAGGTGGTTGTCAAAATTATGGCCCCTTTTTGGGTCCTTATTATAATACGGCACCTATTATTTAGGGCACCCCAAAAGGGACCCTAATTTTGACAACTACCCATATGTTAGACTTATTAGACTGCCTCGACATCTACCGACCTTGGCTCTCGATTTTGCTGTAGCCTTAGCCAAAATCCGGTTGATCCTGGTGCCCTCGTTTAGGGTTTAGGGTTTAGGGTTTAGGGTTTAGGGGCCCTCGCTGAGGACTCGATCATGAAGGCCGTGGAGGAGGACTGCAGGGTCGCCGTGTCATCATTCGCAACGTGATTTTTGGACAATCTCCATCAAACATCATAGAACTCTAGTACGACATGCCTAAGCATTATCCAACAGCACTATCCAACAACCCTGAATCCGAAACTCCGGTTGACTGAAGAGGTTTTAGGGTTTAGGGTTTAGGGTTTAGGGTTTAGGGTTTAGGGTAATTAATTAGCTTGGGTCTCGGAGTGAGGGGTTCAGAGTCAGTCCTCATCGAATCCTAAACCCTAAGCCCTAAACCCTAAACCCTAAACCCTAAACCCTAAGCCCTAAACCCTAAACCCTAAACCCTAAACCCTAAACCCTAAACCCTAACCCCTAACCCGACGCTTTGCTAGCAGGACGCTAACACGAATCAGAAGGGCTTGGTGCCGCAGGGGGGGGGTGCTTGGGGGTCGTTGGGCCTTTGGAGTGACGGGGTTGGGTTTACAGTGATATCCCCCACATCGTCCTCGAAAGATGTCGGCTCCTTTCCTGTCGCTGTACAGCAAGAACAACTCAAACGAGGATCCCCTGCCCCAAACCCCAAACCCTCAACCCTGAACACCCCTCCCAAAGAAATCCTACGATCTGCTCAAGCCCGAACCTCCAGACCCGAAGCTCCCAGTTAAGGAAAAACGTCGAATCAGAGAACGGGAGCGTCGAATCAGAGAACGGGAAGGTCTGACCTCGGCGTACACCCCAGTTTTAAAGGAAACTACAGGTGGGGAGTTTGGGGTATATAAGGCTTCTATAAGGCTCCTATAAGGTATATAGACCGTCTATAAGGCTTCTATAACGGTAACTACCCACCTGAAAATGTCCTAGACAGTTTTAAACCCTGAATCCGAAGGCGTACACCCTACTTGGAGGATCATGGGACTTAGTAAGTAAGGTTATAAGTCCCCTTATTGGGGTTATAGCTATAGTTACCTTAGTTAGAACCCTACTTACTAAGTCCCATGATCCTTTAAAGTACAATGCCTAGATCTGAAGGATCCCACCCTAAATCCTAAAGGGTACACCCCTACAATGCCTACATCTGGAGGATCCCACCCTAAAACCCTCAATCCTAAAGGGCACACCCCTGCAATGCCTAGATCGGAAGGATCCCATGCTCTCCAGACCCGAAGCTCCCGTTTTGAAACCCTAAACCCTAAAGCGTACACCGTACACCCCTACAATGCCCTAGATCTGAAGGATCCCATTCTGAACCCTAAACCCTAAACCCTAGACCCTAAACCCTAAACCGTATAGATGAAGGATCCCATGCTCTTCCGGGATGGCATCTTCAAGATCGAGCCGTTGAGCGGCCGGCTCTGGCCAGCCCCCGGCTCGCTTCTGCAGGGGCGTCGGTTTTGGGGTTCCTTTTCGGGTGCCTTTAAGGGCTCCTTTGGAGGGTTCCTTTAGGGGTTCATATTAGGGTTCGTGTAACGGTTCCTATAATGAAACATGGGTTTTAGAACGTTTTTATTTTAGTGTTTGGGATTCAGGGTTCAGAATTTAAGGTTCAAATAGGCTTTAGGGTTTAGAGGGTTCAGGGAGGCTCAGGGCACCCCCAAAAAGTTTGGGTGAGCTTTCATGTTTGAGCGTTTCTTGTTTCCTGTTTTTGGGTTTGGGGCTGGTTTGGCGGTCTGTGGTTGCAGTTCCTTCATGCCACGTATGTCCGCTTTTGGCTCCTGAGTTTTGGCGGCAATTGCTGTGATCTTATTGCCTTAGCTTGTCATTGCCGTTCGGTTTATTCACACAAATCTGTGTTTGCTCTGTAGTATTCATCAGAATGTTGGCCTGTGTATCTGCACCTGCGTGTAGTCTTTGCCGTTTAGTGATGTTACCTGTATTCACCGGCACTTGTGATAATGCGTTTCTGTTGTTACACCAGAAATATTTCGTGTCTTTACACTTGGTGTAGCTGCTTTTGATCATTCACCTCCATACCATTCCGTGTTACTAAACAGGCACGCATATAACTATAGCGACCACTGGCAGAAACGCGCGAGAACGAGAGCAGTATCAAGATGGAGCAAAGATCAAAATGCAGTGGGGAACTGAATGATTTCCAAGCTTCTTTCTTCATATTCCTTCGAGAACTGCTTGGACATTCTTTTCGAATCATCTCGCCACCCATGGGCACAGTCGCGTCCGTAATGAAGCACGCAGGATCTAAACATCTCCCTGTTGCCCTACAATCCTAAAACCTTATCTCTAAAGCCCAAGCCCTAAACCTGAATAGAAGAGCCGTAAACCCTAAACGTTAAACCACCCTTTTGTTGCCGCTTGGTTGTAGGATCCCAGGCTTGCCGTCGGAGTTTGTGTCGGTCGGAGACCTGTGCACCAAGTCCTAAGCCCGGAACCCTAAACCCTAAACCCTATACCCCTCATAGTAGCCCTTAAAGGAACCCTTAAAGGAACTCAAGAAATCCCACACCCGAAACCCTCAAGCTTAAAGGAACCCTTAAAGGAACCCTTAAAGGAACCCTTATAGGAACCCTTAAAGGAACCCCCACGAAATCCCAAACCCGGGAGAACCTCTGCTCTAAACCCTAGAGTCCTGAACCCGGCACCGCAACATCCTGAAGCCCAAAAACCCCCCCTTCCATTAATTAGGGTTTAGGGTTTAGG
>CAJNDV010030324.1:25751-38664 GCA_905221635.1 Symbiodinium sp. CCMP2456 | reverse complement strand
TTTAGGGATTTAGGGTTTAGGGAACTCCTCAAGCCATAAAGCCCTAACCCCTTAACCCAAGAAGGCCTAAGCCTGTCCGCCCCAGAAGCCCGTAAATTAAGTTCTAGCTCCTAAGGTGGTTCTCTAAAATTAGGGTCCGGTTTAGGCTCCTTTCCCTCCAGGTGCCGCCTTCTTTCGGGTTCCTCAAAGGGACGACAATCTAGAGAACTAATATAGGGGCCTTAATAATTAGAATCGGCTTTGGGGTATATTATACTATAATTATAATAAGGAGCCCCCAAAACCCTGTTCTAATTACTAAGGCCCCTACAATACCCAAAGAACATGGGTTTTCTGGGTTGTTGCTTGGCCTCGCTTGGTACTGCGCAGGCCCCACACGCAAGTGACCTGCGCCTGCTGCTTCTGCCCGAAGGCCGGGACGTTTAGGGTTTTAAGAGTTTAAGGTTCAGGGTTTTAGGGTTTAGGGTTTGGGGTTTGGGGTTTAGGATTCAAGGTTGTAGGGTTTTAAGGTTTAGCCTATAAGCTTGGTTTTACATGTGGGGTTTCTTAGGGGTCCCTTTTTGTGGTTCCGCATATATGAAGGATCCCACAGTTCCAGTTTGTTTTACACATTAGAGTTCCTGTTTCTGCAATCCCATCCCGTTTCGTGCAAAGAGCTGACAAAGCCGTCCCACAACTTCCCCCAAGTGACACAGAAGAACACGACAAAGAAGCCAGGTAATGACCAGACCGGAGATGCTTTGGAAGAGAAAATGCCCTAAACCTAAACCTTAAACCCTAAACCCTAAACCCTACACCTTTATCCCTGGACCATGTTAGAACTTGCAGCCAAACCCAGCAAGGTCAGCAATCGTCCAAACCACAGGTTCCCGGTTTAGGGCCTGTGGGGCCCATGGAGGTTGATGGAGGATACTTTGGCGCTTCTACGTGCCCCCAGAGCCCTGCATGGGATTAAACCTAAACTTCGCAGGACCCGATTGTAGGGGCCTGAATAATTACCAATACTATATTGAGGGCTCCTTATTCTTTTTATAGTATTCTGGGCCGAAACCCTATTAGGACCCTGAAGGCCAAGCCGAAGCCGCTGGAACCCCCGAAGTAGATCCTAGAGCCCTGGAGAAGAAATCCAGGAAACCTCAAACAGCAGCCCTTACAGGAGGCTTAAACCTCTATGCAGTCTGAACCCTAGGTCACTCAATTAAGTTGGATCTCGACCTAACCCTGCAAATTGTCTGCGCAGAGGATGCCCTGGTCTATTGTGCCACCGCCTATCTTTCTGCGGTTGGCCAGGAGGACACTGCTTTCAGTCTTTGTGCTGCTCACTTGTTTAATGGAAGGTTCATGTGTAGCTAAGGAAGAAAAGAGATAGTGCAATCCCTAACAGGTATATACCTTGCTTCAGGGGTATGGGAGGCTCTGGGCACGTCATTGGAGATGAAGATTTAGCATACTATGCTTCGATTGGTTGGAACGACCCAAGCAAGACAGAAGAGTTTGTATGTTAAGTACCCTACACTCACTCTCCTGCGTAGCATCTCCCGACATCGAAAAATTCAAGTACGGTTTCCATGAAGATATCGCACCCCCTCTCTCCCAGAAATGCGGACCCTTAATGAGACCTGCAAGGCCCTAAACCCTGAACCTAAACCCTCCAAGCCCCAAGCCTAAACCATAAACCCTAAACCCTAATATAGGGGCCTTAATAATTAGAGTAGGGTTTTTTGGGTGTCTTATACCACAACTATAATAAGGAACTCCCAAAACCCTATTCTAGTCACAAAGGCCCCTACATTACACCCTAAACCCCTAAGCCCAATCCATTGCTCAGCCCACAAAAGCTGATCAATGGATTGCCCACTGTGTAGGCCGCTCGGGAACTTCCGAGAAAGGGTCACTGCACTTACAAACACAAGCCTCAACCCCGAGACGTTAAACCGTAATCCCTTAAACCCTACATCTTAAAACCCTCAATCCTAAACCCCCGAAGCCTCAGCTAAGCCAGCTAGGCCATGCAAGATTCCAAGCGGCCAGCTTTCGTCTGCAGGATCGGGCGCCCTTGGTGTTGCCGCTGGGCTTCGACAAACCTGCTTACATAAGTACCACCTACAAATACATAGTTAATATGCATGCTTCGTAAATATAAATATACTTAAATATAAGTATAAGTATAAGTATAAGTTTAAATATTAATATAGATAGATAGATAGATAGATAAATAAATAAATAAATAAATATAAATAAATAAATAAATATATATATATATATATATATCACGTATACACATGATAAGAATAGAAAAGCGTTAGTAGATACGTATACTTTCGCAGGTCAAAGCTTTGGGCTTTAGGATTCCGAATCCCTAAAGCCGGAGTCCTCAACCCTGAGCAGAACACGTTAAACCCTAAACGCTGAGCCCTAAACCCTGCGTTTACAGCAATCCTGGGCTTTGGCAAAAAAGAAAGGGGGGGCAGGCATTGCAATTGCTCCAGCGCAACATGCTCAACCTTTTCTGCCCCGCTACTGCTGGGTCCTTGTTGGCTACAATCTTATACTTTTTGTTAAGATAAGAACCCAATAAGGATTTACACTTATCCTCTTTAATAGTAGCCCCAACAGGGAACCACACTACATCTGAACGGGGTGTTGGCGGTTTCATCTTGTCAAGGCTTGAGGTGTTGTGGAATGTCGGCAGCTTCCTGGCCGCGCAGCGGACCGTGTGTCGTTGGCCAGGAAGGTGGGTTGGGATGTTGCATTTATGGCCCTAGACCCTAAACCCTAAACCCTAAACCCTGAAGCCCTAAAGCTCCACGTGCCAAGCAAACCTGAGCATCCCCTGAAAGCCCCGAACCTCGCGTGCTTCCTCCTTGACCCCGACAAACCCGAAGCCCTAAACCGCCTAAGCCCTTACCCTTAAACTGTAATCCCCAAACCTGTAAACCGTGGACCCTAAACCTTAAGCCCTAAACCCTTAACCCTAAACTCTATACCGAGGAAGGGTCTCGGCATCGGCCCGAAGGCGACGTTCTCCTACGACGAGCTGGACGTCAGGGCCCTGGAAGATTTTTCTTCTTACCCCAAACCCTAAACCCCAAACCCGAAGCCCTAAACCCTAAACCCTCAGAAAGAAGCCCTAAACCCAAGCCCTAAAAACGGTACTGGATACGAAAGAGTTACCATGAGAGTTTTTTCAGGACCTGGGGTTCCACCAGGCTTGGATCTAAACGGCTTACTATAAGGCTTCCATTAGGAACCTATAAGTCGTTTCTAAGGGGTCATACGAGTTTTAGACCGCTTGTTTATTAGGGTTTAGGGTTAAGGGTTTAGGGTTTAGGGCTTGTTTCAGTGTTCTGCAAGGGTTCCATCTGGGTTTCGGGCTTAGGTTTCAGGGTGGAGGGTGGAGGATTGCAGAGGCCTTTGGGGCCTAGGGCCTCTGGCATAGAGCCAATAAGGTTTGGGGTTTAGGGTTTAGGGTTTCGGGTTTAGGGTTTAGGGTTTAGGGTTTAGGGTTTAGGGTTTAGGGTTTAGGGGTTGGGTTTAGGGCCACAGCTTTTGGGAATTGAGGTTTAAGGGGTGAAGACATGAACCGTAGACGTCACCGCGAGACCTAAACCGTAGCCCCTGAAGTACCTTGAGCGCCGCCGCGTCCCTCGGCCCTACTCCGAAGCCGCGCAACCTCGGCGTAGAATCCAAGCAGAAGCGAAGCCTCAATTGATGCCAGAATCTTAAGAGTTTAGGGTTTAGGGTTTAGGGTTTAGCGTTTAGGGTTTAGGGCCTCTCAACCCTAGTTGTCCAGTTATCCTACTTTTACCCGCCACTTCTAACTACCCATGAACCTCCAAGCAGAGTTGATGCTCAAGATCTTAAAACCTTTCGACCCCGTTTCACTTGAAGCTCAGCTGCGACGAGGTCGGCAACGTTTTCGTGGAGAGCGCGCATCGATATGAGGCTGGCCTTGGGGTTTAGGGGGTACTGTAGAAGGCTGTATTGCTGCAGTACTATTCGCGTGATGGTTCCTAGTTACTATACCTTAGGGTTCTTCGTTGCCAGAAAGCAGTACTTAAAGGATCATGGGACTTAGTAAGTAGGGTTATATCTAAGGTAACAACCCTATACTTATAACCCCCAATTAGGGGACTTATAACCTTACTTACTAAGTCCCATGATCCTTTAAGTACAGGCTACAAGGAGCCCCAAAACCTGTTCTCATCATTAGGCCCGCCAGTTCGGGTCCTCTACAGGCGCATCTGTGAATGAGACTACAGCCCGTGCAGGTATTGGGTGGTTGTCAAAATTATGGTCCCCTTTTTGGGTCCTTATTATAATACGGCACCTATTATTTAGGATACCCCACAAGGGACCATAATTTTGACAACTACCCGTATGGAAGACTATAGGAGGTAGGGCTTAGGGTTTAGCCTTGAGGGTGCAGGGTGTTTAGGGTAGCCTCTGGGTGGTTGTTGTTGTCTGGTGCTATCTTGATAGGCTGTCATATGAGCATCAAGGGTCGTTCGACAACCACTCCACCAGGTGCAGTTGCTCAATCAGGGTGACATCGAAGTGGACTTCCGGCTTGTCCACCGAGAGGGCAAGTTCGCCCCGAGGCGGTGCCGTCCGGTGCCAGGGTTGAGGGCTTTATTATAACAGGATAGGAACTACTAGCCCTAAACCCTAAACCCTAAACCCTAAACCCTAAACCCTAAACCCTAAACCCTAAACCCTAAACCCTAAACCTAACACTAGTCCGCAGGGCCCTCTATATTTTCCGGTCTAGGCCCGGTAAGGCTTAAAGCCACGACCGTCCATAAACCCTGAGAGTGCAAGCCTTGTAAGACTCTTGGGAGGTTCGTGCTGCCATTAAGATCCGGATCCCGACGATGACTTGAGGAGTATCTCCTCATACCTCATGACTCCCAAGGGTGTTGATAGTAATTGAACGAATACCCCTGAATGATGCATCCGTGGTTATTTAGTTTCTTTGCCGGAAACTGTGGGGTTCCTTCTGGGCAAAGCGAGTTTGGAGCCACTCTTTCAAGCTCAGAAAACCCTGATAAAAGACGTCGAACACCCTTTCCAGTAAGCCGCCAGGAACCCCTTGTACCACCCTTCCGGGGCCCTTGCATACCCTACCTTAAGCTACCAAACCCTTTTGTTTTTTGTCGGTTCTGATATGGAATTTATAGGGACATTACAGAAAAGTTGGTTCTGGTGGGTGAAGCTAAAGCTATACTTGTCATCCCCCGGCCCGCCAGGTTCTAAACCCTAAACCCTAAACCCCAAACCCCTAAACCCTAAACCCCAAAGCCTAAACCCTAAACCCTACCTAAAGCTATACTCGTCATACCCCGGCCGCCAGGTTCAAATTTACACCAGACCATGGCACGATCGCGGTGGGGGCGCCCGGATTGCTTGGAGGTTCATGGGTAGTTATAGGTGGAGTTAGGGTTTAGGGTTTAGGGTTTAGGGTTTAGGGTTTAGGGCCTAATATAGGTTATAATTATAGTCACCCTACCTATAACCCTACTTATAATATAACCCATGAGCCTCCAAGTGTTCCTCCATTTCGGGCTCAGCAAGGGGCCCGGAACATTAAACCGAGTTCCTACAACCCTTGGTTTGGGTTGGAGAAACCCTAAACCCTAACTAACCTCTAGTGTAGGCTTGAGGGTTTAGGTTTTGTAGGTTTTTTTGTGTATCTAATCTATGGGGTTCTCAGGGTTTTTGCTGGGCTGCGAACTCTGAACATTCCGGCCCTTCCAACGCCGAAGACTTAAATCCTGAACCCTACAGCCTTAGTCCGACATGCCAAGAGCACCAGGGGGGGATGAGGTCTTCTGCCTACAACAGGGGCCTCAGGACTTCAGGGCAGATTCGGGGGGGAGGTGGGGGGAGGGCTTTTGGGGACGTCAGGGTTCGATGTCTAGGGCTACAGGTTTGGCTTTGAGGGTTTACGGTTTGGGGTGGATCAAGCGCCTCTCATCCCCCACGCCGCCTAGTGGGCTCTATACGGGTTCTAGAGGGATTTCTAGGGTTGCTTGTTGTAAGACCCGGTTTTGACACTCTGGAATCACGGAAGCTCAGCCTTCGAGCGGGAAAGTGGAGGGTTTCGGGTTTGGGGGTTTAGGTTTTAGGCAGTTTTAGGGTTAGGGGTTTAGGGTTTAGGGGTTTAGGGTTTCGGGGTTTAGGGTTTAGGGTTTAGGGTTGAGGGTTTCGGGTTTGGGGTTTAGGTTGTATGGTTTAGGGCAGAATGAGGAGCCCAACGTTTGGCAGCATCACGTCCCTTCCGTGAGCAGACCACAACATGTTTTTTTGTCGGGTTTCCAGAAGTGTAGATTGGGTTTCATGTTAAGACTTTACTAAACGCTGGGTGGCTTTAGGCTTTGGGGTTTGTGGGTTAGGGTTCAGAGATTATCATCCGTTTAGTGCGTGTAATAGCGTTGAGTACGCGTATTACACCCCTCCAGAGGCCACTACATGCATACAAATCGCTTAGAGCTTGTAGGAAATACTTCCACAGAGAACCCAAAACCCTGAACCTTAGGTTGGCGGCCAATGCGAGATTGTCGTGGATTTCAAGCCAAAGGACGTCCTTCACATTTTCAGGGGTTCTGACAGGCTCCAAAACGTTTTAGTTGAGATACATGCCTTAAATCTTCTTAGCGATGCCTTGAGAGGTCAGGAAGAGATTTTAGATGAAATTCTTAAGGATAACCGCAAAATCAAGGACTAGACCCTGATTTCGTCTTGAACCACATTATCAAGGCTACCCCCTATAGCTCCAGGGTAACTTGCGCCCAACAAATGGGGGGGGGGCTCTGGTGCTTTCGGCCTAGCTTTTTTTGGGGATAATGGATGCTGCTGATGATGATGATGGTGGTGATGATGATGATGATGATGATGTGGGTTTAGAGTTTTGGGTTTTCGGTTTAGGGCGTGGGGTGCTAATGATGAGGGTGACGATGACGGCTGTGAGCATGTATTGGAACACGGCCGTCGATGATTTCCTTGGGACGCCAGGAGAGATAGACGATGTTTCGAGAGACTATGACCTGGAGCTTTTCCGAGCTGTCCAGTGTCGGGGAATAGCAGAATAAATGCAACGCGCTGGCACCGAAAGCCTTAGGTTTAGGCTGTGGGTTTAGCGTTGGGGTTATGGGTCGAACCGTGCTCCTGTGAGCAAGCCACCTCAGACTCCTTGACTTCAGGATTTTGGATTGAGGGCTTCGGCGGTGTCAGGATGGTTTGGGTTGCAGGGCTCTGAGGGCCTAAACCCAAAACCCCAAACCCCAAAACCTCAAAACGCCAAAGCCTCAAAACCCCAAAACCCCAAAACTCCAACACCCCAAAACCTCAAAACCTCAAAACCCCAAAACCCCCAAACCCCAAAACACCAAAACCCCCAAAACCCCTAAAAACCCCAAAACCCCCTAAACCCTAAGTCCTCTAATGCTGTTCTGGGGGCTGAGGGGGCCGGGTCGATGATAGTCCTGGCAGGAGCTTGGCCAGTTTCACGAGGAGGGGAGCTGGATTTGGGTTTGCTGGGCCTTCTCTGGAGCTCCGGAAGTCTAGGTTCTAATGTAGAAGTCAAGAATTATTGTAGATTTCGAGAATTGTAAAACTGTAGACTTATAGACTTATAGAATATTATAGACTTAAAGAACTCGAAACAGAGAGAGGTTCTTACCATAGAGTTATACGATGAACTTACCCCGACGCTGTTGGAACTATTCAGGCTTTGAAACCCCAAGCCCTAAACTCTACACAAAACAGCAAACCCTAAACCCTAAGCCCTAAACCCCTAAACCCCTAAACCCCTAAACCCCAACCCCTAAACCCTAAACCCTAAACTCCCCAGCTCCTCATGCTTGAAGCCCAAAGTCTCGGCCCAGCCACCCCTGAAGAGCAGACCTGCAAAGCTCCATGCACCCTTTCATGTTTGGTTTAGGGCTTAGAGTTTCGGGTTTAAGGTTTTGGGGTTTAGGGCTTTCGGCTTAGGGTGTAGTGCTTAGGGTTTAAGGTTTAGGGTTTAAGGTTTAGGGTTTAGGGTTTAGGGATGTTCGGACTATGTGTGCGAGTATGCAGGGTACTGCAAGTCAAGTTTTTGGTGTCATAAGATCAGCAGTCAACTTTAGGGCACCTTTATGGTTGGAAGTTATAAGGACGATGGCAGGGGCCATACTGGAGTACAATGTTCAGTTCAGTTGTAGGGAAGGAAAGACGGGGTGCATGCAAAGCTTCAGAGGGTGGAGTGCGCTGAAATAAGACACCCAAGGCGCTACAATTCGGGAGATCGAATTAGGGTGCTGTACAAGTGCAAAGCACCCTGGAAACATGGTACGTATCGTCTGGAACCCGGCAGCAACAGCAACAGAGCACACCACAGGCTAAACTCGTACAACAACCCTACATCCCGCAAATTGAAAGCGCCAAGCCATAAATCCTTCACCTGCAGTCCCAAGCATGCTCTAATTCGACACCCTGACACGAGAGAAGGGGCCTTCATAGCACGGGTTTTGGAGAACCCTTTAGGGAATAATCGTGGCACTTACTCTCCTGGTTGAAAGCTTTAGCAGGAAACCCTAGAAAGCCCCATGACACCGTCAGTGACACCTTGTAGAGTAATGTAGGAGCCGAAACAATTACCAATACTACTATTTTGGGGGTTCCTTGTTATATTTATAGTATAATGGGCCCCTAAACCCTATTCCAATTATTAGCGTCCCTATATTAAACACCCAGAGTACGACCTCTCTGCGGAGAATTTTCTCGGTCAGGTTTTCGAGTGGGCTTTGCAAGGCAGAACAACCGCCTCATGCTCAGAGTTCGTTTAGGAGTTAGGGTATAAGGTTTAGGGTTTAGGATTTAAGGTTTAAGGTTTAGGAGTTAGGGTTTAAGGGCCCGGGTCTGGGGTTTATCCTTGAGGGTTCCATTAGAATAGGGTTTAGGATTTAGGTTTTAGGGGCCTCAATAGTAAGAACAGGGTTTTGGGTCCCATCATACTATAGTTATAATAAGGAGCCGGTTGAAGGTTCCGAGTCTGTTGAGGGTTCCTTTAAGTGTTCCTTTAAGGGCTCCTTTATCAGGGTTTCTAAGGGATTTAGTGTAGAGGCCTCAAACATTGAAGTAGGGTTTGGGTGTACATCTTCATCCTCAAGGCTTTGGTTTTAGGGTTAAGGGTTTACGAGGCTAAGAATTCACCATACCGGCTTTGCAGAAAAATACCCACCCGCCCAAGACTCCCGCATCATGAGGAACAACCCTACAACAGCTCCCTGTAGACTTGAAACAAGCCTGTCCTTGATGCTCCGACTTATTGAGATGCATGGTTTCGCTGCCCCACGGTCACTGTTCCATCGAGCGGCCATGAGAATCCGTAGTACATTTTTTTGAGCCCCTAGATATACGATGTCCAATATATATATATATATATATATAGAGCTGTAGGGTACTATACCCCATGCCGTGTCTGAAATGTTGAGGTGCCTCTACGTTAGTCGACCGAGTGAATCTGTGAACACTTGTCGAGACGCGTTCCATTCCCGTACATCATGAGCCCCAAACCTTAACCCTTGCCGTAACCTGCTAGAGCGGCTTTCTGCGGAGGCCTGTCACCAAAAAAGACAAAAACTAATTCCAGGCCCTAAGCAGGTATAGTATAAGCCATAAAGTTGGAACATTATAGTCCTCATGCCCTTAAAGTACAGTATGAGGGATCCTAGCACAAATCATCCTAAACCCATGTTCCAGCTTTCTGGTGTTTAGGGTTTAGGGTTTAGGGTTTAGGGTTTAGGGTTTAGGGTTTAGGTTTAGGGCAACCCTAAATGCTAATAACTAATCACCCTAAGCCCTACAGCCTAATCTCAAGACACTCACTGTTGCAGCAAAGGCCGTCACCCTGGCCTTTCGGGGGACCTCGGTGCGTCCAAAGCGGGCCCGACGCGATTGTGCTAGGATTTCTTTCAAAGGGTGGGGCTTAGGATTTGGGGTTGGGCCTTGGGGTTGGGGTTTAGGGTTTAGGGTTTAGGGTTTAGGGTTTAGGGTTTAGGGTTTAGGGTTTAGGGTTTAGAGTGGGGAGAGAGGTTTGGGGGTTGGGGGTTTTTGTTACGTTTACACTTCCTCTGGTTTCAGAGTGAAGGTTTAGGGATGAGTAGAAGTAACCCAGCCAAAACCTCACCCGAGCCAGCTACAAGGGCTTAGGGCGTTTTAGTTTCAGGGGTTCAGGGCTTGAGGTCTAGGATTTAGGGTTTATGTTCGGAGGTTCAGGATTAGGGCGGTTTAGCGGTTTAGAGTTTAGGGTTTATGGTTTAGGGTTTAGGCTTGGGGTTGAGGAGCTTGGTTTGTGCTTCAAAGCGTTCAGGGACTTTATATGTACGGTTGTGAGCAAGGTAACTGTGGTGACCGTGGTCACTACGGTACTTATGGCCGTACTTAAACCTGCTACCCGTCAGGATAGATACTTCATGTTCACGAGGGCCTTGTACCCTGCTTGTTATAGCAAATCACACAGACCCAAACCCTACGTCTCGAAACCCTGAAGCCCTAAGGCTCAAGGCCTCGAACCGCTAAAGGAAGGCCGTGCCTGGAGCGCCAATGCTTTAGGTGCGTAACATGTTCTAAGCCGTAGTAAGGACCCCTGTCACATTCGCGGTAATGTGGTATGGCTATTTGGAATCTTGAAACTCTCACAAAACGCTTCGGTTGCTAATCCTCAGTAGAAGTGATTGCTTCTAAAGCAACCTTCGTAGAACCCTGGCGCAAATCGCAAGGAACCCTTGGACATCCCTTGTAGAATCCTTCATGCGCCAGGTAAAAACACCTTTAGCCCGAAAACCCTGAACCACCTGAACCCAGACCCTAAACCCTAAACTTGGCCTGAACTCCAAACCCGAAAGCCAAAACCCTAAGCTCGCACAGAAAAGGCCACTGCTCTTTAAAAAAGACCCTAAGCTCCAGAACCCTAAGCCGAGGTTTGAATTCGACGTCGACAAGATCAACTTCGGCACCGTGAGCTTCGGCTTCCTGAATTCGAGGATGCTCACGCTCACCAACACCTCCGAGGTGCTTCCTTGGAACATTCAGACCCCTTTTCAGGGTCCCTTTAAGGGGTTTGTCTAAGGGTTTATATGGGGTTTGCCAATGGCTTTAATAGTTGGAACAGGGCTTCGGGGGTATGTTGTAGTATGACTACACATTACTGCATTTTTTCGACGCGTAGATTAGGTCTTCCCTCGGCTCTGCAGGGCAGGCGTAGATGATTGGCTCTCAGGGTTAAAGTCGTGGCCTGCGCAGGCCTCCAACCCAAGATCTGACAGCGTGGATTACGTGCTTTACTTTGGGGGTTCTGGGCGCAGCCCCTGAGCCCTGAACCCTAAAGAGTCGATCCGAAACCCTAGCCCGGAGGGAGGCGTTGAACCCCAAATCCTAGATCCCGGAGCCCTATAATTAGATCCCAAAGTTTTCTATGATGCCCAGGTTTAGGGTCTAGGCTTCAGGATTTCAGAAACCCTCAGGCTAAAATCCAAACAATCCGGAGTTGTGGCTTCGTCCTCCAGTTGCCCCCCGCTTTCCAGGTGCCCTGCTATTACACATTGATGGTGAAGGGCGACGAGGCAGGGGCCCCGGCAGTGCCGGGAATCAGGCCTCAGGGTTTTAGGGTTCCGGGTTTCGGTTTGGGCTTTTAGGGGTTGCGGTTTTCGGGTTTAGGGCTGTGGGCTGTTGGGGTTTCTGGTTTAGTTCGGGTTTTGGGCTGTTAGGGTTTCGGGGACGGCCTCACCGCGTTTGGGGCAACGTGTTGCACCCTGGGGCTTCATGTGCCGGTCATGCCTGGTGAGGGTTCTTGGGGCGGGAATTGTCACATGGCAAACTATTTCTTCGAATTTGGAGGAGAATGACTATTTATTCCAGGCCTCTGCAGTATTTCCTGGCGCCTGATTGTTTCGAGCTTGCAAGCCCTGCACCTGCCTGTCAACGTGGCTTCAGGGCTCGGATTTACGGTTTCAGGTTTAGGTTTTTACAGGGGTATAATGTTTGTTCGGGACTGGGGGTTCGAGGGGTCACTTTTCGCAGGGGCCGTATAGGGTTCGGGGGTTTACATCTTTTGGGTTTACCCTAAACCCTAAACCCTAAACCCTAAACCCTAAAACCCTAAACCCTAAACCCTAAACCCTAAACCCTAAAGGTTTGTGGTTTAGGCTCTAGGGCTTTCCGAACCCCCCGACGCCCGGAAGCCAAAAGCCCACCAAAGACCAACTGGAAACGTAAATGCTCAAAGCCCTCAAACCCTAAAGCCCTAAACCCTCAAATCCAAAGGGCTACAGTACAGCCCTAAACCTCAAACACAAATCTAGCCCCTGCCCTAGAGCCCATGATGACCTTTCTTAGCGCTAGGGTTCCTTATGCTAACAATTCTATAACGGAGCCGCAAAGCCCTATTCTAATTTTTACGACCCCTGCATAAGCCCTGGAGGCCCCGCCGAGCAACGAGTTCGAGATCATCCCTTCGCGCGGCACCTTGCTGCCGAACTGTGCACAGCGAATTCAGGCGGGGAGGAGGTCCAAGGGTTCACCTCGTGGCGGCGTAGGATTCTAGAAGGACTCGAGAGAAAGGTCCTATGAAGGTTCTATGAGGCTTCTGTAAGGGTTTCGGGATTTAGGGTTCGGGGTATCGGTTAACCTGTCGGTGGGTTTTGAACCTGGCATAGAGGGTTATCCTCTTTGGCACAGGAAGCTCAGCCCTCCGAGCGCTGGAGAACAGCGACAAGCTCGTACAGATTAGGTTCCTCGAAGCATCCTCGGTGAATCTCGGCCACCCCTAAAGACCCGAAACCCCCAAACCCGACACCTTGACGAAGCCACCGAAGCGAAGGTGTTCGGCGGGAGCGTTTCGGGCTTCTTCCCCAAGCCCTAAACCCCAAAC
>CAJNDV010030313.1:34748-45424 GCA_905221635.1 Symbiodinium sp. CCMP2456 | reverse complement strand
CACAAGTGAACCCCAAAAAAAAGACACAGGTGACCCCCCCTTCCTGCTTCAGGTACAGCCGGGCCGAGGCGGACGACGCGAAGCGCTTAAAACTAAGATGTCTTGAGAACTGTATCGGGGGTTTGGTTCATGCAACAATCTGTACTGCCAAGCCGGAAATCCGATGGACGTCTTCCTCTGGCAGCAGAGTCAACCTTCCACAAACTCCATGCATAGCTTTGCGATATTCGCAGCCTGAAGCTCCGTGAAAGAGTCGGCAAAAATATCCCATTCTGCTGCGATCAAAATGCCTGGTGAAACCTGAACCTAGGAACCATAAACCCCTAAACCCAGAAACCCTCAACTCAGAAACATCCCTGAGCCCAGAAACCCTGGAGCGAAGCTGCCAAACCCACAAATCCCAAAAACCCTAAACCACAAACCCGTAAACCCTGAACCCAGAAACCCTAAACCTCTCAACCCTAATCATCGCCCAAGTTCAGAAGTCCTCTGAACGCAGAAACCCTGAACCCCTGAACCCCTAAGCCCAGAAACCCCTGAACCCGAGCCCAGAAACCCGAAACCCACAAACCCGTATACCGTAAACCCTGAACCCAGAATTGCTACATCCCTGAACCTGGAAACCCTATACTAAAGGACCGCTCGAATACGTGTAGATCCGCACCAGGGTAGCCTACCAACTGGCGGGCTGTTTTCCCTTTGCAAGCTGTTGTGCGCCTTTCTGTTTTCCCTAAAGATCCCTAAAGCTTGCTGGATCTCGACCTCTGGGGTATCCGATTTCCGCCGCGGGGACCAACGGACCGAATAAGCCCTGTAGAAGAAGGAGGCCTTAAGGCACAGCAGCACGTACTTCTTGTACGCGTCCGCCTGTCAGACTTGGCAGCCACAAGTGCACTCTCGACCTCTCACAGGCAGGGCCTGGATGGCACTTAGGCAGGTTGCAGGGCCTCAAGAGAAAAAGTAGGGGCACGACAGGACAGCGCCACAGCGGCTCGCGTTCGTCCAAGGCTCATGTGAGGACCACCAAAAGCATCTGCAGTGCTTTCAGAAACTCGCGTGTCCCTGCGAGGATGTTCAATCACGCACAAACTCCGTCGCCTGCTTGCAAGATGACATGGGCACTCTATGGAACTCTCCCTTCCCCAGTTTTGCTCGTTCTGCCCCGTCTCACTCAGCTCCAGCAGCTCGCGGGTCATCTGCGACCTGGGAAAGCTACGAGGCAGGAAAGTCAGAGGCGACTGCGCAAGGACACGAAGCCGTCGTTTTCACTGCTGCAGTATCGCAAAGTCAGGCGAGCCGGCTCCCCACCAAGCATCTGTGCCAATCGGGTGCGACACCATTGCATACGACCCCTTATTCCACGATGAGCCGGCAGCTCTTCTGCCAGGTCAACATCGACACGACCTGCTTTGAACCCGTCGCTGAAGCCTGCACTGCGCCAGTGGGGGACTTCGGTCCTTTGACTGTGCCCTTTCCGCCTCCGACTCTGTGGGCGTGGGCAGAGAGCTCAGGAAAACCCGCGTGCGCCGAAGCGCCGCCTGGGCCGCGGCCTGGGCCGCCCTTTGCATCTCCGCGTGAGCGTGGGGACCACCACGGATCTTCGTTTCGAGCTTTTTCAGCAGCCGCAGAGCCTGTGCCACTTCTGCCTCGGCGCCCAAGGGCTCCACGAAGCGCCTTCGAAGCAGCTCTCCGTGTTTCGTGAGGAGCCGGAAGTTGGAGCCGGGAGAAAGCTCTCCCTGCTCCAGCTCGAAGTCCATGCGGGCTCCCTCTGCAAAGAGCACCCGCACAAGCCGCCGCTCACATGAGCGGAAGACCGTGAGGCACGCGCCTCCTTCCTCCAGCTGCGCCTCGTGCAGCCACGCAGGAGCTCCAGACCCCGGCCCCGGCCCCGGCCCCGGCCCAGGCCGCTGGGGATCGCTGCAGATCCCAACTCCCGCGCCCCGCGTTACGCTCTCAGAGCTGTTCTGGCGAAGCCACAACGAGGCCTCCTCTACCAGGGCGATCAGCCGGCAGGCGAAGGGAGAGTCCCCTGGCCCGGGCGGAAGCAGATCCACGCACAAGACATCGGGCAACTGCCACTCGAGGTTTGAGGCTACCATCTTCCAGAAACGACCACTTAGCGAGGATTCCAGAAAAGCCCACTGATACCCAGACCGACACAGAGAGGAGTCTTCTGAGCCCAAATCTAACAGCTCGACACTGGCCTCCGCATGGCCCAGTCGTATGGCTGACTGTGGCGTCCATGACAGCATGACCGGGCCCTCACCGAATGTACCCATACATGCAGCAGGAGAGATGTCGTCGCCGCTGTGGCTGCCACAATGAGCTCCATCTCCGATTTGGGCGGCGGGGAGCGGCACCGTCACACAATGACCACTGTCAAGAACGGTGCCGCAGATCTGACACTGCTGCAACGTCTCCGCAAGACCTCGTATGAGATCGCCTCTCTCGTCGCATGTCTGGTGCCGAAGCAAACAGATCAGCAGGGGGTAGACCCATGCAACTTCCACGGGCTCTTGAACTGCGAAGCACTGAACTTGCTGGACGCAGTCATGGAGGCCAGCAGCTCGATCTTCGCTACGCGAGAGGAAGGTCCCGTCCGGCCAAGTTTCAGGGTTTTCAGAGCTCGCCATTACTTCCTGAAGCTGAAGGGAGCTGGAAGAGTCTGCAATGGGCCGCAGCCACTGGACGACGAAGGTCCTTCCATGTGGGGCCAAGGTCAGGTGTACTGAGCCATCCAACGACGAAACCTCCACACTTCCGTCCTCCCGGGATTGAGGGGCGTGTGACGGCCACACTGCCGCGGACGGCTTCAGCAGCTTTTCAAAGCATTTCCGACGTGACTCCACCGGAACAAGCGACGATGGATGTGGGTGGAATTGATCCCTCACGGCTGCTGCCGCCATGATTTTGGCGCGCACCTCTGCGCGTCCAAACTGCGGAGAGCATGTCGACAGCAAGCGCTGTCGTCGACCATCGGAAGTGAAGAAGCTTGCTTTCGCAGCATTGGGCGGATGCAGAATGACTGCAGACCCGTCGCTGAAGGTGGCTTCAGCCCTGCCACTGACATACAAAACAAGTCGTTCGGTAACCCAGGTCTCTCCTGCCATCAGTCGACATGCGCACACAATGCGAAGAAACTGTCCATCGGCTTTGCTTAGCAGGCTGGCATGGACGGGTCCATTGACTCAGAAATAGGAGTGCGCTCATCAGGCTTATCACCCCCTTGGCCCTATCATGTCCAAACGTCATTCTCTCTTGGCCGTAGCTAGCTGTGGTTTGGGCCCACGTACCTGATTCGTGGTCGCATGCGATCAGCAGGCATCGGTGTGGTGGAGTCAATGCTTCGGCACGCTGAGCAGGGAGCGCCAAGGTCAGGGCGGAGAGGGCCTGAAATGCCCCCCCCCCCCCCCCCCCCCACATTGTCCGCTCAGATCCCACGGATCCCACGGCCAGAGCTTCCGAGCCGGTCCTAGCCTCTGGATCTGCGCTTTCAGCAGCTTCCTCTCGATCACCGCCGTTTCCGGCAGGTTTCGTGGGCTCCTGCTTGTGGGACCACTCGCATCCCCTCTTCATGCACGTGCACTCGCACCTGCGGCGTCCCAATTTCGATGGGCGCTGCATACCAGGTCTCGTCTGGGCCCAGGCCCGGGCCCTTCACGTGCCCAGGATTCCGTTCGACTTCGGCTCCTCCAAACCCACCTCTGACGCTAGGTGAGTCTATACGAAAGGAGGGCTGACTGGCTCTGCTCTGGGCCCCCCCACCGCTTTCGCTTTGTGGCACCGGCACCGGGGAGCTCCGCACCTCGATGTCCTCTCAGCAAACAGGAGTGGCCCCCCCCCCCCCCGCGGCTCAAGTGTGCTTCTCCCCCTTTCGCTTCCTTGCACTCGGCTGCCTCGGCTGCCTCGGCTTCGTCCCCGCTTGGCCCGCTTGGCACCTCATCTCAGGGCCGGCTTGGAGACGCCACAGGGAAGGGAGCCTGGATGGACTGGACCTGCCCGTCTAAGCTGCCACGAAGACAGGAGACCCTCCGCGGAAAGCCCCATCATCCCGACACGCACAGCACCGCACAGCACAGCCAGCGCACATCTAAAGTCAGCAGGCCTGATAGCGCATTGAAGGACTGCCACGACCTGTGCGGTCGACGTTGAAACCTCACAGATAATCACGGCACGAAACGTGCTGCAGAAAGCATGGCTAGGACCAAAGCGGAAATATTGCGCTTCTTTCTCTGAGGTGCCAACCAGCTCCGCAGAGGTGCGATGAAAAGCGTGACTTTGGCCTTTCCTTTTGCCGCGAGCACAGGCACGAGCGACCTGCACGTTCCGGTTCGAAACATATGAGCTTCTGAGTCTGTCTTCAGACTCTGCCTCTGGCGCCAAGTCGAAGCACACGGAGGCGTGCACCTTCCGTTGCACCACTCCCTCCAGCAGCCTAGGGGCGGAGCATGGAGTGGGGGCCTGTAGTCGGTCCTCTTTGTCCTCTTGCCGCGCTGTGGCCAAGAGTACCCAGAACGGCCTCCTCGGAACCTTCGGCCACTGTGACCGCATCGACGCTACCCGCCGCAGAGCCCGGTCCGGCGTCGCCCCCGCGCCTGGCGCACCTTGCTGGACTCCGCCTCGAAGAGCAGGGCCTTGCCTTACAGAGACTTCGGTTGAGGGCCCGGTTGCCTGTGCTTGGGCCCAGGCCCTAGGCCCTGGGCAACCCTTTCAGTTATGTAGATCTTTGTGATGTTTTGTTGGGGGGCGGCGTGACCATAAGTGTGAAATGCGTATCTCCGACACTCGTTGTTTCAAGGTCGATGCGGAATTCAGGTGCCGCAGGATTTAGTTGTGAGCCGTGTCGCAAACGGGGTGTCCGAGTCATAGTCTCGAGTTTTGCAGAATCCCGTTCCGATTGCGTTCCGAGCTGCCGCGGCCCGCAAAGTTCACGGTCTCGGACGGAGCCTGAAACGGAGAGGGACTCCCTCTCTCGCCGAGCGCGAGCAGGCAGCTACAAGTAGTATCCTACCAATGCTGCAGGAAACAACATGCAGCGACATTGAAGCGATAGGTCCATCAAGATTCCTCCGGATGTCTCTGCTTGAGAAACACGTAGGCCCGCATTGGGCATGGCTTGCCGCTTTCATCTCGTTTCATGATCTCACTTGCCTAGGAGAAAGAACTAGCGAAAAGGTCAGTCACTCGGCCCACATTTGTCTGACTTCGCAGCTTCTTAGAAGCTTGTCCGATGTGTTTGGGAATCTTCACAGGCTTGGCCTGCGCAGGGGGAGCCAACAGCTCTGGTGCAAAGTCCATCGCACAGAGGACCAGCAGCGGAGCCTTCCAAGAAGAACGACAATGATCGCCGCGCACAGACCTGTCGGACCCTTCCTGTCCGTCCAGGCCTCGACGACGGAGGGCCCAATCTCCACAGACCTGTGCACTTGGGCGCTCCCGGATGCTCCGACCTCCCCACATCCCCACGTCTCCCCTGCCTCTGCAGAACGAGTTCAGTTGCTGCAAACTCCAGGGAAAGGACCACTGTCTCAGCGGTCGTCTCCATCGAATCCACGCCCAAGGCATGAGGGCTCGTTACGACCGGGCACGCCGAGATGGTTGCTGTGGGGCTTCAGACCAAACTCTCACAAGCCAGTCAGCGAAAGACTAGAGCACGATGGACAACGGAACTCCCTAGTGCTGCTTGACACTATCCTCTGGAGCCACCACATCCAGCTGCCGCAAACAGACTAAGGAGGCAGGGGGTGCAGTGGCGGTGCGCGTACCAATCCGAACAAGTGCGCCGTAGTAGAAATAGCTCAGGAAGCCTGGCAGGCAGGGGCAGTGCGATTCCCTCCGGACCGTCGTCACAAAACAAGCCCTCGAGGCTCTGTGGCGTCAGTTGCGCGGGACTGCTGTTGCCGGTACTGTTGCCTTCGAGGGCAACAAATCCGAAAGGGACTTCCGTGGCCGGGCTCGGGAGGCAACTCGCAGAGATGTCGAAGATCGGCTGGTCGAGGAGCCGCGCTGCCAGGTGGTAGACCTCCAGAAAGCGGAGCTGGGAAGACGGAGCGAGCGGAGCGGGGAAACAGCCTCCGCGCCTTGACTTTCAAGCAGACGCGCAGGAACTCCGAGTGCACCGGCGTCTGTGGTTGCCGGGAGAAGGGTTGACAAGCGGCCAGTGGCCGGCAAGGCGCGTGAAGAAAAACTTGGGGTCCCGCCAAGGTCTCGGGCGTGTCTTGCAGCTTTTCCAAGGCAGACCGCAAGGGTTTCAGGCTCTTCAGCATCGCCTCGCATGGCTAGCCAAGGTGCCCATTGCAGCATATTGCAGCGGCCAAGAAAGCCGACCTGCTGTCCCAGCTCGATGGCCATCTGAGAGAAGCTCCGGCAAACCGCTGTCATGGGAGATGCCGCCTTCTTGGCCTTGGCTTTCTCTCTGCTTGGCACCCCCGGCCCCCAGGCCGGCCCAGGCCCTCCCTCCCTCAAAGGCCTGGAGTCCGTCGGCGACTTGCAGGAAGTTGCAGATGAAGGCCTCGATTTCCCCACGCAGACGGGCACGCGCACCCGGCCCGAGGACTCCGAGGACCGGACGAAGGTCGCCCGCTGGTTTGAAAACACGGCAGCACTCAGCTGCGCCTGAAATGGCGGAGTCGAAAAAGACACGAAGTCGGCGCCAAGATGCCGCCCCTGCCGCGCACTGCCGCTATGGCGGCCTGCAGCAGGTAGGCCACGCCCAGGGTGCACTGCCTCCAAGGAGTAATTTCTCAAGATCCCACGCCTCCTGTGAGGGTCTCTTAGGCCGATGCACGGGATCCAGCGCTTGCAGGGCTTGATCGATCTGCGGTGCGTTTGCCTTCGGCAGGCTGCAGAGTTCTCGCCAAGGTCGCTTCGCATCTCTGGGCCTTGAGGGTCTCCTGCTCATGTCTCAGGAAGTCCTGTGCACAGGCACACAATGGGAACCCTTCACAAGCAGAAAGCAGGCCCTCCTTGAGCTTCTTGAGGTCGCTCTCATTCCTTTCGAGTGGGTCTGCTACCAGACGCTTGCAGCATGCGGGAATCTGAAACCACTGGCAAACGACTGCTCCTGTCAGTGAAATCGCTTCGATACTCTGCAGTCAGCGAAGCCACTTCAACCAGAGTGATCCCAGAAGGCGTCAGTTGGCAGCTCGTGCATTACGTCCGCTAATACTTGCAATCTCCATTTGTCTTTCCGAACAATACGCGATATACGTGAGACTTCAGACTTAAAACGCTGTACCATCTTCGCATTGCAGGCCCAGCCTAGGAAGTATGGGACCTGCTCCAACAGTCAACTTGCTCACCAACAAGTGCTTGCTGTGCCACGACCCCTCTCGGTACTACCTGTTGACGGCTCGCACGCACGACGTTAAAAACATGTGCATACGCCCCGACCTGCATTGTCTGGAACCAGACATTATACAATTACTGTATTCAAGTCCTAGTCTACAGGTTCTTTCTGATGAACTTGACTCCTGTGTTGATGAAAGACCTGCCAAGCGCAACAAAAGCATAATCTCTTCCCCGTAGCAATACATCCCCCCCGATACAAAGAATGAGTTTAGGCCTCCTGTTCTGTATGCAAAGGAGATTTGGGGTAGTTTCATGGGTTCGGCCTGCAGCCGGCAGACCCTGCCGTTCTACGTTCCTGCGGATCCCGCAGCCGGCAGTCCCCTGCAGCCTGTAACACAGCACGCAGCCCTTGCAGCCCCCTGCGTTTCTGTGCAGTCCGCTTTTCCCCTGCATTTCT
Organism: Symbiodinium sp. CCMP2456; assembly: GCA_905221635.1. NCBI lineage: Eukaryota > Dinophyceae > Suessiales > Symbiodiniaceae > Symbiodinium > Symbiodinium sp. CCMP2456. The sequence goes on along the minus strand of CAJNDV010030313.1, from coordinate 37,677 downwards.
GCATTCTTCTTAACTACTGCAACATGCAGTTGCTGTTGTGATGCCTGTGATGATATTTGCTGATGTCTCGAGCGGCCCTATATAGTAGGTACCTGGAGGGTGAGGGAAGAGGGATAGCCAATAGTTGCAACAGTAGCCCTGGGCAGTCGGAGTATTTGTTGACGAGTTAAACATTCGAAACTGTACTACTTTTGATTGTGGCACTGCGAATTCCGGATCCCAGACCGCGAGTTCCGTGTTTTAGACGTCCAGCTTCGTAGCATCAATAGCATTAGTTAGATGATGACTCACTGCTTGCTAAGACTCATACAGTCCTCTCTTTCCCCTACTTGTTTTCCTTTAGCTTCAATGGCGAAGTCTGAAACTGCAAAAAAAACGCCTGCTCAAACTGATGCCACAAACTTCGAACCGAGGCTCTGTGTCGAGAGCGTGTGAATCTGATGGACGACGCTGTCCATGCCGCTTATCGGGCCTGCGGTGCGTTGCAGACACCACCACAGAATAGGCAGAGGATCGGAACTTAGTGCCATCAGGCCACAGCGCAAAAGGCTGATTCCGTGGCTTCTGCCATCTTGCCCACTCCCACTGTTAGGACCAACGGCAGCAGGGGGAGCGTAGAAACAGTGGAGCCTGCAGAGAAACAAACCCTCAACTCTGCATGATCCTCCATGTCCCCTGTCACCAACGAGCACAGCTTCCAAGACAGACTTCTGAGGTCCTCTAGAGACTCTATCTAGAGCCAACACACACAACAAGCAAGCTCACTTCATACCTTTCTTTACGACGTAACATCATTTTGCGGTCGACGTTCAACACGGAAGAGAAGTCTAAGACTAAGACAAGCCCAGATGGAGACCCACCTGGTCAAGCGCCGGCGAAAGTGCTCGAGGTTTCGCGTGCTTATTGGCCATCCGGGAACTGGAACGTGCAAGCGTCGGGGCCCTAACAAATAACAGATCACAGCAAATAGTCCGCCCACCGCAACAGTGCATGCGCAGCGCCACGGGAATAGTTGCGGGCGACAGAACAGTCAGGATGCGTTTGCTTAAATGTTGTAGGCGCTGTTCTGGCAAACCTCGGAGCCGCATGAAAGCTGCGCTTGAGCGCTTGGCCCTCTTGAATCACCCCCCGCGGGCAAACCTCCAAACAAGTTTCAGGAGTTTCAGGGGACCCTAAATTGACCGGAAGGGTCCTCGTGTTATGAAATCCCTCAGTTTGGAGTTTGGAGGAAGATTTTCTGAACAATTTTCGGGTGCGCTGGGCTCGGTGCTGGAGATCTAAGATGCACAGAGCGTCACCCGGGCAGCAGCCGCGGCCGATAACGAAACAAGGCGGTCTTTGCTGCGATGGCCTAGGGCCATTAAGACAAAGTTACATAGTTTCGTTCCGCAATGCACTGACATGAACAGTAAAGACACGTTGGTGGAACAATCAGCGGTTCAGGTTTAGGGGTACCACAAACGACATTGGGTCAGCTGGCATGGGGTTGCAGAAGAAGTAGTGTTCCGTTTTCAGCGGCTCTCCCTCTCCAGGATTCCCTTGAGGAACCCCGAGCCGGCTCGGCGAGACTTCTCGAATTGTTCGAGTGCTCAGAGCTCAGAGTCGCAGGTGAGGACCTGGCGTTTCGACGTTTCTGCACGGATCTCTGCCATGGCTTAAAGCGGGGCTTCGGGCAGTAGGGCGTCTTCGTCTTGTGCATGTGGTCGACGAAGAGGCAGACATCACCTCAAGGAGAGCAGCTGAGGCCTGAGGGCCTGAGGGAGAGGGAGGGGAAGGGGGCACAGCACAGCGCGGGTTGTTGAGGACGCTTCAGGATTGCTTGCCAAACCTGTCCTCTGGCTTCTCAGCCTCGGAAGGTGAGTGCTTCAGATTCCCCACACTTCGCGGCTTACCTTCAGGCCAGCGCTGTCTTCCATCTCGAGCCGTACATCTGGTTGCACGTCATTGGAACAACAAAGTCGCCTCGGAAACCCATGAAACCGATCAGACTCCGAAGAGAGTCTACCTGCTAGACCCTTAGCCTTAGGCACGGGCGCGTCGCTCGCTCGATCTTCCTCTCTGTGGCAGAAGGCAACCTGCGGCGCAGCGATCCGAAGTGCGGCACCGGTCAAAGCCGGTGTCTTCCCAGGGCCTCTTCTCGGTCGCCTGCCGTCCTGGCGACCAGGCCAACAAACAAACCAACACTAACACGAGTACTAACATGTCTGCGTATAGGTCTGCGCTGCGCAGAAAGTGCCAAGGAGCGAAAGCTTCATGCTGGGACTAAGACGAAATTCGAGAAACACCACACAGGAACCACGCGAGAGGTTGTGCAGGCGGAGGTCGCCAGCACAAGGGCCGGCTGTCAACTAGAATCCCAGCGCTGCACCAGATGCAAAAAACATGCTGACATGCCATCCTGAACTGTGCAACGAGGTTGTTCGTTGTCCTGCGGCCACGAGTGCGCTTTCCGGGAAGTCAGCAGAGGTCACGGTGCCTAGCACCTGAAGGCCGAAGTTGAGCACTGCCAATGCCATCTTTGAACTCCTTGCATCTGAGCTGCTCGAGCGGCTTCCCGAACTCCCTCCTCTGTCAGCATGCCTTGCCAAAGTTCCAGGCTGCCTAATGCTGCCTCTCTGGAGCATCAGGAAAGTGGCCAACTGGTCAAAGCAAGCTATCCACTCGGCGATGGTAGCTACACTGTACCCCGAAGTCAGTGCTTGTTGAGAAAGTTCTGCTGTGTCTCAGCAAGGGTGACGGATCAAAAAACATGATTAGGATCAAATAAAACAAGGATCTAGACGGTAAAACAAGGATCAACAAAAACAGCACTACGCCACCAACCTACAGAAAAACGTAAGGTGAGGGATCAAAACGAATTAAAATTAGGGTCAAAAATTAGGATCAAAAAAATTAAAGTGGCCGGCGTAATAGTAATAGTAATAGTAAT
>CAJNDV010030313.1:0-34648 GCA_905221635.1 Symbiodinium sp. CCMP2456 | reverse complement strand
CCTACTTATGGACTGTGCGTCTTAAATTTTGCTCTCTCGAACGAAAAGCCGAAAAACTCGAAATTCGTTGGGGAACCGTTTTCCTCGGTTCATTCAGAACTTGTGCACACGACCCTGCTTTTACTCGGTGTTTACAGTACTTTTGGTGATGTTGGCGATGAAAGGTGATGAAATGTGCGTGATTGTTCGTGATGTTGGTGATGACATGTGTTTGCTTTTTGGTGCTGTTGGTGATAAAATGTGTTTGTTTTTCGTGAGCACACAACCCAGCTTTTACTCGGTATTTACAGTACTTTTGGTGATGTTGATGATGAAAGGTGATGAAATGTGCTTGATTGTTCGTGATGTTGGTGATGAAATGTGTTTGTTTTTTTCGTGATGTTGGTGGTGATGATGTTGATGAGTAGTAGTAGTAGTAGTAGTAGTAGTAGTAGTAGTAGTAGTACTAGTACTAGTAGTATATCTTGGACACGCCGCCTCGTTTGGCGATCCCGGTTCACCATGTATCTCAGACACGCCCCCCAGTTTGGCGATTCCGACCAGCGGATTCAACTTTAGGGTTCATGGCTTTAAGGCTTTAAGATTCAACCCTCTTCGGACTCATCCTATATCTTGCATAGCCCTTTCATGTGGCGATTCCGGTTTCATCATACATCTTCAAAGCACACCCTCATTGGCGGTTCCGGTTCGTCATAACTTAAACACGCCCCCTCATTTGGCGATTCCGGTTCGTCATATACCTTAAGCACGCCCCCTGATTCATCATATGTCTACAGGACCCCTCATTGGGATTCCTATTCATCATATATTTTAAGCATGCGCCCGCATTTGGCGATTTCGGTTCATCATATATCTCAAACATGCCCCCTTATTTGGCGATGGCGGATTCATCATATATCTTAATTAACACGCCCCTTCGTTTGGCGATTCCAGTACATCAAAGATCTGAATCACGCCCCCTCATTTGGCGATTCCGGTTCCTCATATATGGCGCAGCTCAAAGGTTTAAACAGTCGCTCAGCCTCCTTTTCACCTGCGCTCTGGTTTAGGTCCGAAGAGTCTGCATGGCCCGCTGGAAGCTGTAGCCATTAAAACTCAAAGTGAGCTCACAGGACCCCGGGTGGGCCGGGAGGGCAGCTGAAATCTTGCGGTTCAGATCAGCATCGCGACTATAAATTCAGTCGCTCAGCCTCCTTTTCACCTGCGCTCTGGTTTAGGATGGCCCGCTGGAAGCTGTAGCCATTAATTCAAACTCAAAGTGAGCTCACGGGACCCCGTACTTTCCCGAAACTTCCGACTCTTCGCTCACACATCGTTGCCAAAACCAAGACGAGGTCGCAGACTTCCGGGGAAAGCCGAGGCGCATTGAAGAACCTTTGCTCGGACTTCAGGACGTTGGTCTGACAGGAAAGTAGCTGCTTCCACTTCTTGGAGGTATATTTCCATGACGCGAGGACTCAGCCATCGGCCTCGTCTTCTCACAAGCTCAGGATTGTCACTGCTTTGCAAAAGCCACGTAGCTCCGCCTGGCCTGAAGGAGCCAAGTTCCAAACTCCTGGCTTCTCCTTGTTCGACTGGAAGACCCAAGGCCAGGCAAACCTTCTTGAACCTAGATCGAAGGGTTTGGCCAGAAAAGGGCCACAATCTCGCCCCTGGCGTCAGCTCAGAGAATGAGATAATCATGGTATCCAGAAGATCAGGAAGATCAACCTTGGCAGCCTGATGTTTGGCCGCACGGCGGCGGGTCTTTGGCTCCTCTATCCTCAGTAGTGCAAAGGCTTGGCTACCCATCACATCTTGCGGCAGCACCAAATGCTTTCGCACAGAGAAGAGGACTTCTCCAGGACGGCAAAGCCCTCCCCACATGAGCGAGAAGAGGCCTGCTTCTTTTGTCCATCCCCATACCAAGCATACGCTCAGCATAGCAATCAGGACAATCCCAGGAAGGGCGAGGTGATGGACGTGAGGTTCCACTGCCAGCCAGTTAAAGGCCATGTCCCACGCAGCTGTCAGCTGTCGTCGTAGTATAGGTCTTGCTGCAGCGATAGCATTTATGAGTTCGGAGTAGTGACCATAGGGCCGTCCTTCACGGAAAAGGTGCTGACCAAACTCGACCAACAAATGGTTCACGGCTTCGAGGCCAATGCCAGAGGCTCCTATGACCTCGTCGAGCACGAAGTGGCCCGAAACTTCCAGCCATCTCCCAAAATCAGACAATCGCCTCTGCCGATGAGTGTCAGTCCTCGGTAGTACTGCTCGCCCTGCACCCAAGCTTATAGCGGCTCTTGAGACAGCCTTTCGCGAGTAGTTCTCTTCGGCAGGGGCAGCGAGGCAACCACGGCAGCACAGGCTCACTACGAGAACCACCCTGGAGGCAACCTTAGCAGGGGCACAAAGAAGGGCAAGGCAGGAGGCAGGCAGGCATGATTGTGACGAAATCCAGAGCTCCTCCCGAGATGGAGGGCGACGTATCCGCAGAAGTCCATTTGAAATCCAGAGTCCAGAGCGGCCCCAGAAGACAAGGGGCAAGACGATATGGAGGAGCCGACGTGAAAAGAGCCGGCGACGGAGAAAAGATCGGACAAAGGGTCCGAAACACACGCGATAGGCAGCTCACCAGGTGATGATGAGCAGGGCGACTCACCTTTGCAAGGAACGCAACAGACCAGGAGACAGACAAGGCGAAGCCAATTTGCTGCGAACCTTCTAACCCTGCCCCGCGCCAGTTGATCAAGGGTTTTCTTGGGGGCAATGCGTACAAGTGAGGGCCCAGCAGGGCTCCTGATCTCACAATTTCTGGTGGGATCATCGGCCGTATTGAGCCGTGTTGGCGCGAACCCCTCGGCACAGTAGACTCCCTTTGCCAGGGCTAGGGCGTTGACCTGACAAAGAACCCTCCGGAGCTTGTGGCTCGACGTTCGCCCTTTCGAAGCCGCGGCGAGGGACACGGAGGAGTCGAAAAGATGGAGGATGCGACGATCCTCGCGGTCAGAAGGCAAGTCCTTGAGGAGTGCGACAAGCCCCCGAAGCTCCAACAAGTTAATGTGCTCAGGCTGCTTCCAGGTCCACACTTTCAAGAGGCTCCAGGCTCGCTACACAAGGAGGTCATTGATGACAGGAGACTCCAGGCCAGCTACCTCGACGTGATGTGCCCTTGCGAACCTTTTCTCACCGACAAGGTAGGTGACGAAAAGACGAGAAATCTCTCCAAAGAGGATGCCGAGGCTAGGGTCTTGGCAGCAGGCGATTGCCGAAACAAGAGTCCGCAGGGGCTGGAAGTCAAGTTTTACCCGAATCAAACGGTAGGTGCCTCCTCTTCCTTTTTCCCAGCGTGGATTTTGAGACAGGCCTCTTCAGTACGCCCATGCCCTCGGGCGCTTTCCCAGAGCTTTTGCTGATCGTCTCGGGGGCAACTAGGACTCTGCACCAGGGCGGCTCTGCCACAGGAGCGCGCACACATGAGGATGGCCAGGGCCCTCTTGAAGACAAGACAATCGCCTACTTTTGGGATGCTCACGAACACGCTCAAAAGCCTTCCTTCATTTAGCATGCCAATCACCCAGTGCACAACATCGATGCTCCTGATGTCGTAATGCTTGCTGATTGCTGGGTCAAAGGGAGGGCAACAGACGAGACCTTGGCGGCGGCAGTGAGCCGAGACCCGCACTCGCGCCCGTCCCTATCTCGAGAAAATCAAACCTCATAGGAGGGTTCTTCGAGGGATGAGGCAGGGGATTTTCAGGCCCGGGCTCTTCAAGGAGGGGATCGCCGCTCTGGGGGGGTCAAGGCGAGAGTAGCCTCCTTTCCGATCAGAGTTTCTCCAGAGAGTAGTCGCCTCATCCTCTTGGAGCGGAGTGCTCACCAGGGCTCCTTTTGCAATGGAAGCATCAGAGGCGAAGAGCAGGGTAGGAACAAGCTGGGCCCCTATGTTCGCGGCCATCATAAAAGACAGCACGCTAGCGAGCACAAGCTCGTCGGCCACTCCCCTTGAAAGGCTAAAGACAGCTCCTTCGGGGGGCTTGCTGCATATCCTCCGAATGAATCAAACGGTAGACCTTTGCAAAAACGACAGGCGTAGGGCGTCGATACATCATGCAGTGGACCCAGCTCCCAACGATTCTTTCGAGGAGGGCTTTGGAAGTGACACGCAGCCTGGCCGCGCTCAGCGAAGCAAGACAAAGGGCACAACGCTTGCAGGCAGGAGAGGCGACGGAGACAAGGTGGTCACGCACCGCCCGTTCACTGGAGTCAACCTGGGCCCCAGCAACGATGTAAGTGACTTCGTTGGTGAGGTCCTTTTCCGGAGAACCTGGGATGTCAAGCCTGGCATATGCATCGAGGGCCTTGCTTAGAAGCGTCTTTGACCTCGTGGAAGCCTTGGGGCCATTCTCCTTTATCTCCCGGAGCTTCGAAAGCCTCTCCTCGCTGAGGACGAAGAAATCGTCGATGATAAGTCCTTGATAGACCGGGCCTTGAGGGCATGGCGCCTTTCCTCGGAGCCTGGACTCATCATCCAACAAACCCTCGTTTTGCAGCACTCCCTCATGCGCACTGGTAGCCACCTCCGCGCCAACGTGGTCCCCCTGAAACAAGCTGGTGAACACAGGCTGTAGGGTCTTCGGGTGGGAGGTTGCAGCACGGTCTTTCCAGGCGCGGTGGCGAGTGCTCCCATCCTTTCCGATAGGGGAGGAGTTGGCGAAGTCGACAGCTGCTTTGAGCGAGAGGCGAGGGCCAACGGGGTTGCAAAGGATCTCTCAGGAGATGTCATTATCTGACGATAGAAATCTCTCTCCGTTATTGATCCACACAGCAGGCACTTTGGCTGGAGCAGGATGTTGCACAGCAGCGCTCCAGGCGGGAGCTCTCGTGATGGCCCCTCAACAGAAAGCTCAATGGCATTGAGGGACCTCCGGTCTCCTATTTGTCGGTCCTGCTCGCTATTTTTTCGAGCGTTGAACACCCGGACCTTTTGCCAGTCCTTGGCCCACTCTTCGGTAAAACTGAGTAGCCCGAGCTGATTCCAACGCGCGTAAAGTCCAAGCAGCTCGCGGGCAGAGTCCGTACACTTGGTCGGGCGAGGGCTTGTGGGCTCGTTCTCGATGAAGCGCAGCACCCGCGGCTCAAGGAAAGGCAGGATGAGGGTAAGGCACAAGCCAAAAGTGCCCTGTTCGCCTGCAAAGGCATCTAGGTTCTGTAGGCTTGCAGTTAATTCCTGGCTTCGCCGCCCAGGACACGTAGGGATCTGGGGGGCAAGATGGCCACACGCGCAGAGAAGCCGCCGGATGCGGTCAAAGACCACTTCCTGGGAAGAAGAAGGTGGCCTCCGAAGTTCGGCAGGAGGAATCCATTTCCACCCGCAGAAGACGTAGTTGAAGCACATCGTCACGATATGTACCCCCCTCTTGAGCGCAAGGCTCTTGAAACGTCTCTGTGCCATCTTCGGGCCACTCCCTTCGAAGACACCCGGATAGGGCACAGGGAGGGGAAAAAGCGCGGTAGAGGAGACGGACTCGCCGTTCCTTTGCAGGTGAAAAGTGCTCGCGAGGAAGCGAGAAAACTTAGTATTACAGGCTAGGATGCGCCAAGAAATCCAAGAAGGACATTTCACCGTCGAACGGTGAAGTATTCGGCCGGTCACGGCGCGTGGAAGGAACAAAGGCAGCCTCTAAATTGCTGCGCAGCGCCTGGTCAGAGCAAAAGACGGACCTTTGCTTGCACGGAACCTCTCCCGAATTGACAGGCAAAGGCTGATCGGACCCGGGAGCTCGCCTCTTGGGTCGCCAGGAACGACATTGGGGAGAGTCTTGGCCTTTGGAGCAGTGGAGACTGCCAAGTTCCCTGCGTGGATCTCAGACCCTGCATCTGGGGGCCCTGGCGGAATCTCGGGTTTTTCCTACAATTCCGCCCTGGTTGCAATCGCGGGTTTTTACCAGAAAACGTACTCTTGCGACCGCCGGAAATTTCCTGAGAACTCGGCAGGAAATTTGGCAGTGGAGACTCGGTGACGCAGGTGATCTGTTTCTTCGGCAAACCAACTTTGCGCAGCACACGGGTTTGGGACCTATCAACCTTAGGGCCTAAGAGGGATTCGGTGTGGCAGGAGATCTGTTTCTTTGGCAGACCATTCTCGCCCTGCACAGGGGTTCGGGAACTAGCAACCCTAAGGACAGGAGGGGACTCGGTGAACAGGGTGCTTTGTTTCTTTGGCAAACCATCCTTGCACGGTGCACGGGCTTGGGAGCAGCAACCTCTGGGAAGCAATAGCTCGGACAACCGAATGATTTTTCCCTCTTCGGGACCAGGACAGTGCAGCATACGCGTTCGGGAACTACTAACGCTAGGGGTGAGGAGGGCATCAGCAAGTGAGATGACTCGCCGCTCAGGGGCAGCAAGTGCACATGGGACTAGGGTTCGGGAACTATAAACCCTACAGGAAGGAAGGGGGCCTGAAGGCGAGGAGTCATAGGCAGCAGACGACCGAAGCACACGGGTTTGGGGACTATCAACCCTATCCCTAAGAACCTTAGGGGCGCACAAACCTGCGAAACTAGGCATCGGTTTTCTTTGTCCACGCCACTTTTGCCTTTGTTTTTGCCTTCTTCTTTTTCCATCCACCTTCTTCCCCCGGCTGCTCTCCTGCAGTCGTCACATCGGCCCTCCTCTGACCGATAAGGTCCTGCTCCCGGAGAAAGGCTAAAGAGGTTGTAACCCACCTCTGATCCGAAAGAGGTGCAAAGGCCCGACGTCGGCCCCCCACCGACATAAGGCTGCGGTTGCTCATGATGGATGCTGGCGGCTCCTCCTGGGGGCAGAGGAGATATCCGATGTCCATACTTCCTCCATCCAACGCGCTTTGTTCTTGGCAGACACACAGCAGAGCAAGCACACACCCTTCCATGTGCCCAGACAGGGCCAGGTCCAGGGCAACGCAGACCTGCCACTGCACAAGGGCAATGTTGCGAACCTGGCCATAGCCACCAAACCTCTCGACGTACTTGGTCATCGAGAGGCCCCGCTCCTTGAGAACCGCCGGCTCGGCTTCGCAGTTCTGAGTCGGGTCCATCCTGCGGGCAGCTGCCTGCATGACCTTTGTGAAGAAGGACCCCTTCGCCAATTCGGCCTGAAGCTTTGCTCTTCCTAAGGAACATGATTCACCAGCGTGGTCAGGGCAGCCGATTGGGACATCAGGGCTTGCAGCATGCTGCTTTCTTCGGCTGGGGCAAGGTGGTCCTGGGCCTCATGAACCATGGCAGGTGCGTCTTGGCCTGAACCCAGCCTTAAAGTCTCTGCGGCCCTTTTCGGCGGGGGTCCAATCACACTCACGACTTGCTTCGCTGGGGCCGCCTTTCCTTGTACGTCCTCCGTCGGTAGTCCCAGCTGCGCATGTAACGGAGCTCTCGCGGTGGAAGCAGGGGCGCTGCCTTCTGTCTCGAGACGAGTCTGCCTTTCCGTCAGCTCAGCTCGTCCAGCCTCGAGTTCAGGGCAGGGAGCACAGCCAGGGCCGCCTCGAGCTTTTCTGCTATGGCTGCGGCCGACATTTTCCGCTGAGCAGCCGTTTGCTTCGCCTTTGCCTTCGCCTTTGCTGCCTGCTTTGGCGTAAAACTCCACACGGCCCAAGCCGCGGAGCCAGGGGTCCACTTGAGGCAGTAGGGAATGAGCGAAGGATCCTCCTGACCCAAAGGCTCGACCCCTTCGGGTAAGGCGGTCCCTGCAATCCGCAAATTGGAGCATATTTCCTCGCTGCAGTCCACGACTGTAACGGCGAGGCGGGCACTGTGCTCTATCAATTGGCCCTCGGCTACAATAGCAGCCGCACAGTCGAAGATGTCTGAGGGCCCCAGCACCTCTGTGGGAGGAGCACTCTGAGCAGCAACGAGCAGGCTCTCGTCGAAAAAGTGAGAAGGCACCGCCAGTAACAGGCCACGGCTGGGCTCCTGCCTCTTGAGGAGGCAAACGGCACGGGTCTCCAGAATGGGAGGTCCACCTTCTTCCTCGGGCCAGCCAAGGATGAGAGTAGACGGGGCACCGATGGTACACTCTGAAAGATCCGAAAGGTTCATTGCTTCTGCGGCAAGGCAACACCGGCAGCGTCACAGTACACTCGGACTTCCAGCAAGGAGGGGCAGCCGCGCGAGATTGTGGAACGGGCAAAGGGTCGGCCCACGATGTCAAAGTATGCTTTGGAGCTTTCAACCAAAGCAGGCGAATCCAGCCCGGGAGCACGCAATACGATGTAGAATCGGGAGGAAAGCTTGAGCACAGGGGTGTGAACAGGAGTAGCGACCCGACCAGCAAGAGCAGCAGCAGCCCACTGACCAGCCGTCCAAGCACGCCTGACCCGATCGAGGCCGGACCTCTGAGCACTGTGCAATTGGTGGGCAAGGCTAGCCCAGCGCTCGGGCAAGGGAAGGAGAGTCGCGAGGACGTCGCTCCTCGTCTCAGTCGGCGCCGAAAGCCGAAGAGGCGCAGTGGTAGGCTCCTCAGTGGCGGGACGCTCTGGCAATGGGTCCACCAAAAGATATCCTGAGGAAGACTCGGAAGGCGCTGACTCAGAGAGAGCCCCAGCGTAGCGAGCAATATGCTTTTGCAGATTCACACAATCCCTCGGAGGACCCCTTAGGGTTACAGAGATATTCCCAATCCGAAGCTTAGCTCGGACTCACCCTCAATCATGCAGGTACCCGGCCAGGCGGGAACTTGCGTCAGTGTGCCGGGCACGGGGCACCGTTGGGCTCACAGGAGCTCTGATGTGCGGTTCAGGAAAGGGGCGAATCAAAATCCAAGCAGTGAAGGAGGCCCCAATCAAAAGTCCAATGGACAGGCCGGCAGCAAAGGCAGGCAGCAGACCACCCCCGCAATGAACCGGACAAGAGAGACCCTGAAGTCTACTCAAGACACTGCACCCCAGATCAAGGGCTCCCTGCATCGAACAGCTGAAATCTTGCGATTCAGATCAGCATCGCGACTATAAAATCACACCCCTTCATTTGACGATTCCGGTTCCTCATATTTAAACACGCCCCCTCATTTGGCGATTCCGGTTCATCATGTATCTACAGCACGTCCCAAACACAATGATGGCATGATGCGTTTCAAAAAGGGAACCTCATATACTTACTTTGAAGCAAGGTTGCACGGATTGAAACAGCGGGTGGTGGTTGGGGGTGGCGGGCAGCCCCCCCCCCCCTTGCAAACAGAATGCTCGCGTGTCAGGATCCAAAAACACTAACATGCTTTGCAGCTAGCTGGCACTGCTTAAAATCTCGCTGGGGTGCCGGGGGGTGCAGTCCCCCATCATTTGCAAACACGATGCTGGCATGATGGGTTTCGAAGAGACTGCTTTGAAGCAAGCGTGTTCGGCTCAAAAAAGCGCGGGGGTTGGCGGGGGCAGCTGCACCCCAACTGTGCTACATTCATTCCTCGCTTCCTTCCTTCCTTCCTTCGCCTTGTTTCCTTGCTTTTTGCCAGTTTGGTGTTTTTTGATCATTATTTAATTGCTGTTTGATCCTTATTTATTTTCTGTGATCCCTGTCCTTGTCTCAGACAGGTTTTTGCTCCACGACGTCAAAGCGTCAAAGCCCATTAGAGCAAAGAGGCAGGGAGATGTCAAGGACCGGCCCAACTCCGGAGCTCCTCACAGCTTGGCGCTCAGATGCGCTCAGACCCCCGGTGTCTCAGCTGACCTGGTCGAGGTGGCGGGGGTGCCAGGTCCGTCGCAGACAGCTTTGAGGCCTTCCTGGTATACGGAGCTCATGCAAGTCGCCTGCTCTGCTCAGCCCCCAGTCCCTTTGAGCCCGCTGCTTGAAGACCCAGTCCCAATCTCCTGTTCAAGGATAACCAGCCCAGGACGTCGAAGTGCAGCGCTCAGCCTCTTACCTTCTCTTTGGCCAACTTTTAATCAACTGGCATGCCATGTTGGCATGCCACGCGCGCTCTTTGGCAGCGCAGAAAAAGCTCGGTGCTTTGCGAGCGTTGCATGCGTCATCGGCCGGAAGCGCTCATGTACGCCTGAGCACCACACATGCACAACTTCATCATCTGGCTGTGTGCTCCTGGCCTTCTGGTACTCCTCGGCCTCGCGCGCGCACGGGATTGGATAGCCCGAAATGGAGCAGTAAGCTAACTAACTGCGGGTTCCTTTGCGTCCCTCGCGGCATTGAAATCCTCCAGCTGCTGAAAGGCCTGAGTACGATGAGAAGTGGTACGGCACATACATGCGTGCGCACATAAAAGCTTTGAAAACCTCAAACCTAATCTGACGAGTGTTCGTTGAACTCACATCACCTTTATTGTGGGCGCTATCCACCGCGATCAAGGGACACACGATCATCACGAAAACAATTCACGCCCGAACCTCAATCCCTCTTTCCATGGAAAGGCCTGGGCCGTCCTTGTCGCAATGACTGTAGACGGACCCTTCCGCACCCCTGCTCCTCGCCCCACCCTTGGGCCCCCAAACCCGTGAAGCCGGAAACCCGCACGGGAGTGTCAAACTACTGTTTCCACCCCTCCCGGGCCTTTTGCTTCGCGAGGATTTCGTGGATGCCCGGCGGGTACCGGCCCTGACAGTGCCAGCTGCCTGCAGATGGAAAATCTCGGCATCGATTTGTTGCACCATGATTTTTTCAGAGCCCGGGATGCACCTTGCTGTAAATAGTGGCTTCGAGTGACTTGGGCGAGCAAGAATGCGGCATGTTCCTGTTGCTTGTAGCACACAGACCGTCCCCTTTCCGGGTTGTGAAACTTCTTGTCATGTAGAGCCTCTGCAAAATTTCATCGTTTCGGGTTTCGGTTGGCCCAGCATTCGGCTTCCTCCGCATGGTTGCAAACCTGAAGGTCTGCTCCTTCAAGAGGTCTCGGGGTTTTGGACAACGACCCGAGGAAGGCTTGTCGCAAGTCTCATGGAATGATCAGCGGATTCTTTCTTTCCACTCAAGTCTGCTGCTAAACGTCTTGCGGAGCTTTCGAGTAGAGGACCTCGCCACAGAGTCACGCACAGAGAGCCGTCACGTCAAGAGTCTGTGCACCCTTTCCGGCTAGACGCCGGAACCCTCTACCCTAAACCCCGGACCTGGCCCAAGGATCACAGGAGTACGTTCAGAAGAGCACTGGGATATTGAAACATCGACACACGCACACTGCATACAGACGACGACATGAACAAATAAATCACATGCTTGACGTGAAGTCACTCCTATTTAACTGGCCGTAGGGCAGGAGATGTCAGCAGGTGTCACCAGTAGCAATGCTCGCAGGGTTGGTAAAGGCATGTTAGCATTTCGATATTTCCGGCATGCGAAGACATGCAACCCTTCGGAAACGTCTGCCATGCCACCAGCACACACACACACACATACGCAAACTTCAACCGCCTACAAACCAGGAACCGATTGTTGCTTTGCGTTTTAGGAACGGTCCATGGGTTTTCAAGCGACGACATTGCACATTAGCCCAGAAGAAGCAGAAGAAGAGCTTCTAGTTCCTGCAGTTCTTCTTCGTGTTCCCACAGTAGAAAGCACATCTGATCCTAAGATTCTGCAATGTGCGCACAGCACATGAAAAGCCTGACAAGCCGTGCCGTCTACGATTGCGAGGACATGTCGGATAAGGCAGCATACTGATCTGCTGGATACGAGAAAGGGAGAAGAGGCTGTGAACCGAAGATGAAAGTGTGCAGGCACTGCCCGGCCTGGCGCATCGCATTTCCAGTTCTGAGGGTCCTCGACCCAGTGCCTGGACCCCTCCGACACGTTGAGCACCTCGGCAGAAATTTGAGGACCGGAGCCTTGGGGTCGCGGTTGGAGCTCCGTGGGCCTTGAAGATCCGCACGAGGCCGCGCTGGCTGGTGTAAGCTTCTTCGAAAAGTTGGGGGTTCACCTCAAGCCGAGCGAAGAGCCGTCGGCCAAGGCGGCCAAAGGAGACACTTGCCTGGACATCCTCCCGACCATGCGAATGCCTCCAGAGACCAGGGTCTGCACATGTCACGTGGATTAAACAGTGCGGGCGAGTGGCAGCTTCCAGAGCAGGGAGCTCTTCATCGTCTCCTGCAGGCTGGAAAACCGACTGCGCTGGCGGACCCGCTCGCTGCAGAGCCGAGCCACGCTCGGCAGCTTCGTCTCGCGGTCCAGGTGGAAGGCCCTGCACATGGGCTCAGCGCAAAGGTCGCCGAAGACCTGCACGCGGCCAGAGCAGAGTCCAGCGAAGACCTGCGACTGCCAGGCTTTCTCCAAGAGGCAGAGTTTGCGATTCGCGCCATGTGCGGCGACTTCGCCAAGTCATCACCGTCTCGCAGCTTAGACAGGAGGCAGGGCCGGAGGCAGCACGGACCAAAGACCTAAGCTGGCCAGGGCTGCCCCAAATGAGGACAAAGTCCGCCAAATGCCGGATGACCTTCTTGCAGGGCAGGGGCAGGGCCACTCCATAGCCTCTGACACTGAGCGCACCTCGTAAGAGTCTTCTTCGGGTCCTGCGGCAGGGATCCATGCACGAGCACCCTTACACAAGGAGTTTCGCTCCTGTCAGACACCAGCCCAGCAAGGCAATGTGCTCATGGTTCCACGTGTTCCCATCTGCAAGGGTGGTTCCTAAAGGAAACGCAGGACCACTCGTGCATCACTCCCGTTCTGCTGAGCTCCGAGCGATTGGCCAGTCCATTGATTTGGTAGCCGTAGTCCCACCAGGCCATGACCCGGGCATCCTGCCTCGTGCAGGCAGTGCTCCAGGTCCAGGTGGGTGCGACGACAAACTGCTGTTGAGCCGCGGAGTGTGGTCACGCAGCCACCAGTAGGCCTCAACCACACAAAGCAGGAAAGACAGCAGAAGGTCGAGACAGTGGTGGTCGCCTCTCGGTAGTCATCCACTATAGTCTCCTTGCTGGGACCAGGACACTGGATGACACTGGGACCCTATGTCCCAGCTGCAGCCAAAAGGTCCTGGTCGCCAATCCGCTGCTTCTTGATGATGGAGGGATGGGACCTCAGCCACAGACGCTGCAGCGGACTCGGCAGCATCGTCGCACGAGCAGCTGGCAGACGCTCGGCAACTGTCCAGCAGTAGCCGATAAACTCCACACCGCAAACCAGGACCATCAGCAAGACCAGACCAGCTGTGGCCTCCAGCAGATTCCCACATCGGGGAATGAGATTCTCATATAGGATGTGGCCTTGCGTTGCAAGATCGACTCCTCGTATGCCTGATTCAGAGGACAGCATGAAATAGCAACAAGCCAGTGTGCGAACCTAGCCTCGCGAAGGGGGTGCATCACCTCCTCCAGGATTTCCCTCGGCCCACCTTTGTCGGCTGGCCGCTTCCGCGCGGCAGCTTCGCCATTGCCCCCATCGCCCTCGCCCTCGCCCTGCTCACTTGGCACCTCGAGGGGAGAGGAGAGGAGAGGATGGGAGAGGAGGGGAGGGGAGAGGAGAGACGAGAGGAGTGGAGAGGATGCCGGCATGCGCCGACGCCTTCACACCAAACTGCCGCAGGGCCCATCGCACTGCCCAAGCGACGCCCACACCGCCTCCGAAGGCCACCAGAATATTCCGCTACACGGTGATATCATGCCTAGTGCTGCTTAGTGGCCTAGTGCCCCGGCCATGGGCCCAAGCAGCATCACCAGCCTTGTGGCAGCAGGCGACAGCGGTTTTGGATGCGTTTTGGCCCCGGGCCGATTCATCTTGGAGGAGAAGTAGTAGGTCACGGCCTCGGCTGAAAAGTCTTCTCCAAACGCCTTTCCCACGGAAACATTCTCAGCCAGGAATCACCATAAAGAACCAGAAAGACCTGCGACATGTTTCAACAAGCTGCTCGACAACCGAAAGTTGCAAGACCTTCACTTCGGTGAGGCTGGCGGCTGACACCTTGATAGGTCTGACTTCATCATACCCGCCCTCGATTGTTTTCAGGCCCCGGCAAGGGGGATTGAAGGGGGCTCCCAGTTCTACTATGCTCGCTGACTCTCTCTGCGACTCTGGGAGGGCTGACAGAAGGGCCGCATGCGTTCCACTCACTGGCGCAGCAGCAAGCACGGGAAGTGTTGAAAACCTGCAGCTAGCGCGCGCGTGGTTTTTGACGACCACGTAGACTCGATTGCTCAGAGGATTTGCGACCTCCCGTTCTGGCCCCCCCTGCGCTCACCGTCCACACCCCGCGAAAAAGCACCGATCTCAAAGGCGATGCCTCGCGCCCGCTCCTCCTCTGAAAGGCGAGGCGAAAGTAGGAGGTTTGCAGACGAAGCTGGTCCAACGACCGGCAAGGTCCCTCAGGCTCGCAAACTCCTGTTTTTGGTGTGTAACGGCAAGAATCAAGTCCCACACAGCCAGCGTAAGCTCACGGAGTTCAGTTTGCATCTTTTGCATCTGGCTTACGACATCTGGCTCACGACATGGTGCAGTACAGCCGGTCTGTGCTGCGAGAAAGGCGCGCACGAGCTCGCACACGAACGAGATCCAGCCTATTTTTTCGGGGGCTTGTCAGAAACCCCAAAAGAATCCCGATCCGCAGCATGGCAGCACGGCCGACCAAGTGCACGCGGCAAGGAGCTCCAAAGTCCCAAACACAGGCAGCCCGAAGTAGCCAATGCCTCTAATCGCAGCTGCGCTGACCACCCGCCAATCACCAGTGAGGCCCACAGCGCGGAGGACCCAGGTCACGCGAAGGCGCCGAGGAGCAAGCAGCAGGTTGCCGAAGCAGCAGACATCGGTCTACTGGTACCAGTAGCTGCCAATGGCATCGCAAGAATTGGAGTGACGGACAAAGGTGGGGCCGGGGCCGTGGAGAGGTGTTCGGGATTCTTCCGCACGTCTGCTTCGCTGAGAGCTTTTCTCATTCCCTTCGATGCACCTCGGCATTCAACGAGTCGGACTCGTTTTGACCCCCAGGGCCAGGTAACGCGCGGCCTTCGGCAACATGTCTGCTTCTTGCGAGCTGTCAGATGATGCCGGTGATGCTCGGTGCTGGCTGGAGCGCGCACTGGTGATCTTGCCTGCTCCAGGCAGATGTTATCTGCAGCGCTTCTTAACCTAAGACGGAGCGCCCAAGAGCTCAACACAGCTGGTGCGAATGATGTTCGCTTTCCGGTCTCAGCAGTGCTTATGGTGATTGCCGTTTGTTTCGGCAACTCAATCGCGGTGAGTGCCGACGCGGGAAGAGTGGGCTCCTGCACCCGATTGACTTGCAGAGATGCCTGCCGCTTCCGGACGGATGCACGACACGTTACGACTTCAACACAAGTCTTGGAGTTTCCGTCACTATTGCGGGCATCTGGTGGTGCAAAATAACATCACACCGCTACTAGACATGTCGACTGTTGCGAGCAGATCCCGGACGCTAGCTGCTTCCACTTCAGGAAGATGTTCACATCTCAGTCTCCGAGAAGCAGGCCACGATGCCCAAAGGTGACATGCTGCACATGTGATGCAGATACCTGCAGGGTTCCAAAGAGGCATCTCAGATGGCCTTGTCTCTTCTTCCGAGGGGCAGGCTGCCAATAGGCTCGTGGGCTCGTGGCCTTGAGCGGTGGGAGCGGCAGCTCTTCAGCAAAGGGATCGCCCCGCCTGGTGCTCGGCAACAGAGTCCACCAAGGGATTCCCGGTCCCTCACCGAGACAGAGAAAGAACTCACAGCACAGAAGATCGATCGCATCAGTGCCGCTGAACCTGCTATCTGAGTCCGATGCGATGCTTCACGAAGAGGCCCCGCACCCGGCTGGAGAGGGGCGTCACGTAGCCCAGCTTCAGGAGGACTGCGAAGGAGAGAAAGGCACCACTCGAAGACGAAGGCGCGGTCCTTTCCCCTTGAGTCCGAGTCCTGAGGCCAGCAAAGCCAAGGCCGCACCGGCGCCAAGGAGGACCTGGCCAGCGCACCGCACTCAGCACACGAAGACGAAAAAGAAGAGCGGCCCAGCGCTTCTGCAGCCAGGCCCAGGCCTGGAAGCGCAGGCGGCGGAAGTCCTCCTCCCGCAGCTTGGATCTTCTTCGCCAGATGCTGAGGCCTTCTAGAACCTCGCAGCACAGTGGCAGTTCCTGAGACTGTCTTGTTTCCGCATCCGCCTGCAGGAGGAGGAAGACCAGGAGAGGCCCGGCCTGTTCTAGGCTCCTGCAGCGGCACTTAAACTCGCTTGGAGCTGCCCCATGGCCCGAGGGCCTCAACGGCGTCCAGCCGACAACTGGGATCTGCACCTCTGCTAGGATGCTGTTTCGCGCGAGCGCATACAACAAGCAAGCCCAGTGCTGCCAGGCTGGTGCCCACCAGGAACAGGGCGGTGTAGGCCCCTCGCAAGCGATCACCGGCCGTCGGCACTGCTTGGCCCTTTGGTCCCTGGTGCCCTAGTGCTGCAGAGGTGCGGTGAAGCTTCGTGGAGAAGCGCCACAGGGACCTGAAGAGAAGCCGCGACGGCTCCGTGTGACCACTAGGGGCACACAGCCGCCCTGAGCGCCAAACAGGCAGCCCTCAGATTGGCGCACACAGTGTCACAGCACACGTCGCGTCTCGTCGCGTCTCTGATTCGCAGCTGCGTCTCCGCATGCAGACCGACGATGTTGATTACGAAGACATAGCCTAGGTGCGGCCGAGGAAGGAAAAGCCAATGTCTGCAGCTCGGTGTCAACCTCCCCAGGAAGCCACCATGCCGAAGTAGGCCAAACCTGACGATGCTACCAGATGCTACAGAAAAAAGAATTTTAAGCCTGGAGACGGGCCTGCGATGGCTCCCCAGACAGCACTCGTCCCCCGCAGCGCCCGGCACCTCGGAGACTGAAATGGCTGCACGATCTGCGGATGGCCCCCTCGCTACCCTAAAGAGGCGTGGCACCAGAAGTAGAACGTGGCGTTCATGAAGGTGATGGCAACGCACTCCTAAGCACGGCCGAAGCACTGCGAAGACTGGAGAGCGCGGGACCGGCTGCCGAGCGTTATCGAAGCCGCCGGCGACCTGAGCCGCAGGGAGAAAAAGAGAGATGCGATGCGCCGATGCGCCGATGCGCCGATGCGCCGCTCTCTCGTGCTCGTGTGCCCTTCTCGCCGAGCCGCGGAGCGCACGAGGTTGGCCTCAGCCCACAGCGGCGCAGCGGTGCCGGAGTCCGGAGGTCGTGCTCTGCTGAGGCGCGCGCGGGGATGATCGCGACGATGAACGCGGCGCAGATCGCTGCGTCTATGGACCTGGTGCCTTGAAAAGCTGTTGCAGAAGGTCTACGACAGGCTGCCACAGAGCTCGGCTACGCCACATTCGAAGGTCAGCAGCCCCAGAAACGCAGTGGAGGCCACGCCAAACCAGGCAGGAATGAAGACGCACACCTGTAGAACTCCAGAGGCCCCATGCAGGCTCCAAGTGCAGCAGCTCAGTCCGTGGCATCGTGCAGCGTCATCTCCTGATCGAAGGCGTCACAAAGCACCAAAAAGCCGAGCCCGCCGAGCCCCGCGAGCCCCGGCCTGGCCCAGGAAGTGAAGGCTCCGCCAGATCCACACGGCGACCTCCGGCTCATGAGACGCGGAGGTGCCAGGCGCCACTCTGCTTCGGCGGAGATGCAAACTGCATTCCAGGGTAGATGGTGGTGCCCACGGGCCGGCCCAAAGGGTACCAGACTTCACGATCGTACCAGCGAAAGAAGGAGGCCTCTGGCGGAAGGCACTGGACCAGATGAGCCAATGAATCTTCTTCTCTGACAAGTCGCTGCGCCATTGGCTGCGAGGTATTCTGTGGCCCTGTAGTGGAACCACGGATCCTGACCACACTTTCTCGAATCTTTGTCGCTTGCATCAACTCGCCAACAGAGGAGCGGGCAAACTCGTGGATCACACGGCCGAAGTTCCTGAAGTGTCAACAGACTTCCCTCGCCCCCATCGTGCTGTCGGACCTAAGCCATAGTCCCTAGTCACTTGTGATTCCTGCAACCGTGCGTCTGCACTGCGAACAAGCGGATAAAATAAGCGGATGCCAGCGCTAGCAGGAGCACGTTGATCCGCAATATGGCAAGCACTGCAGAAATAATGTCTTGCGACATGCCCGGCCATCAAGCTCTAGACAGTCCGGGATGACACCTCTGAATATGCACACTTGTCTTGCATAACCTCCGGTCCCTCACCTGTCTGAGGAGGAGGGTGGCTGTCTTGTCATCTTATGCAAAGTGAACTGTATGCTGGATTTGGGTGCACACTGGGATACCTAAGCCCGGTTGAAGCTTCTTCTCACGGTGGTGATGCGATTTGAGCAGCTGCGTGCAAAATGCCAGCCGCTGACCACATGAACTGTTGAAGCCAGGTTGTCGAGCACGTTAAGACAGGTTCGACAGCCCACCTCGCGCCGCAGTCCTGGCAAAGCTTGGGTGAACTGCTCCTGAGGTGCTGACAGCCAAAGCAGCCCCTCGCCTCCTTTGCATTGCTCCAACGCGTCCCGCGTCCTCTTGGGCCCTCCCTTGGGGAGGCCTTGAGGAGAGCGGCTGCACGAGTTTAATTCCTCAAGGCATGGTACTTTCTGCAGAAGAAGCTACCAGTGAAGCGGCTCGGGAAAAAGTTTCTGGACTGTGCAAGCAGCACAAGACCCAAGTCAAAGCATCCGACGCGGTCAACCCCCGATTTTGGAACTCAGGCAGATCTTGACTCTCTCCGCCTAAGGCGGAGAGAGTGGCAAGGCAGCAGCCTGAATCTGACTATACAAAACCTCGACATGCCGGCGCTCACTGGAGGTTTAGGTGCTGTTGAGCACCGTACACCCTCCATGAATCAAATGACCTCGAGATACATGCCATGATCACTCATTGACACACAAGCTAGAAGCTGTGTTCGCGACTAATCTTGGCACGGTTTGCTGTCGCCTTTGGGGGCTTGTGCGAGGCTTGGTACACAATGAGATTCAGCGGAGCCTTCTCCAGCCACGGGGGATTAGCTCTCGCCTGCTCCTCACAAGGGAACGCCAGGACTAGCATCTCCCTTTCTGCCCTAAGCCTAATTTCGAGAACCCGTCTTTCCTTATGCTTGAACATCGATGGCGGTGGGCAGGAGCCGGGAAGAATGATCTCGGAGCACAATTAAAAAAAAAAACATGTCAAGAAACCAGTTGGGCCCGGCCCCGCTTCAGAGAAGCACAGCTCGGCTGATCCGGGGTTCCGGGGTTCCGGCCCGGGTGGGTTCGGCCCAAGGTCGGCCTTTGGTGCCGATCACTTGGTGCACCTCG
Organism: Symbiodinium sp. CCMP2456; assembly: GCA_905221635.1. Taxonomy (NCBI): domain Eukaryota; class Dinophyceae; order Suessiales; family Symbiodiniaceae; genus Symbiodinium; species Symbiodinium sp. CCMP2456. Next base: position 15,483 of record CAJNDV010030313.1, on the reverse strand, counting down.
CTGGTGTCGAGGAAGCCACCCTGATGGTAGGTCCTGCCGGGGCGATGCATGCGCCGCCGCGCATGCACCCGACAAGTTGCCGCCAGCGCACTTCACGGTGTAGAGCATCTTGCCATCTGGTCTGAAGTGGACGTCTGGGCCTTTGCGCCGACTCACTGAGCCAGAATCCTCTCGAAGGTTATCAGGGCCGGACATCGCCGGACCGGAACGGATTTGCAGTGGAAGGGGCCTTCGAAGGTCCTGCGCAGTTCTCAACGAGCTAGCAGAACAGCTTACTTATTGCCAGACCCAGAGTACCTGGGCCCGACGAACCAATCGGGAGTATCGCCGGACACAGCGGAAACCTGCACCTTCCGTCGTGCGACCCTGTAGAGCTAAACGGACTTTAACGCGCAGCAGCGCGCAGCGAAGCACCATCACAGCGCTGCCTCTCCAGGATTTACACGTCCGTCGAAGCCATAGCCTGGCTGTGCCACTGGTGCTTTGCCCGCGCTGTGAGCTTTGCGGACAGCGGCTCTGGGGCGCCGGGCCGATGTGATTCTTGGCCTTGTTCAAAATCCACTCAGGAGACCTTGTGGCAACAGCAACCTGTCTAGTGTCTAGTGCTCCCCGACCAAGCTCCGTACACACCCAGTTGGTCCTTGCACTCCGCATGTTCTTTGAAGGCTGGCAGGCCGAGTGCCACAGAGCTGCAGTGCGGTCGCAGAGTCAGCACTTTTTCCCACTTCGTGGTGCAGAAGAGCGAGAAGAGCCATTCAATTCGCCAAGGTGCTGCAGCTTTGCAGTTTCTCCTCCTCGTGCTCTGCAACATCTGGAAGGTCTGGCGACTGCTTGGCACGTAGCTTCTTGTCAGCACTGCTATCATCGTCGTTCCCCATGTGCCAATCACCTCCTTTGTCCAAGGCCTGCAAGCATGTCTGAACAAGTAAGGACCAAGCGGATTGCGCTTGAGTTGGTGTTTCCCTGCATTAAATTGCGGGGCGGTTTTTCCAGGTTCTCACGACCATGTTTGGGGTGCAGGGTTTCTTGTTTTACGTCATTGGTGGTGTTCAATATCTGTGATTTGCGGTTGCTGCTGTTCTTTGCAATTGCAGCGCATTCAAGACCTGGGTCTCTGCACGCGTTCCAACAACTGTTTACGCCACTGAGCTTCTTGGGTTTCAGTGGCTCAGCTTGTTGGTGTCGCTCGCCTGCTCGGTCGACCCAGCTCCTGTTCGCTTCAAGCATTTGTGGCATCCCAGGACCCAGGACGTCGAAAAAGCATAGAGGACCTTCCGCACGCGACCATTCCCAGCGATCTCGGATTCAAAGGCTTTGCGATCGAATGGCATACGCGAGTCCCAGCACCAGGCCAGCAAGGAGGAGACCGCAGACACCGGACCCGTCCTTTAGAGCCGGCTGGGGCCGCTCATCAGCTCCTGAAGCCACGCGCCACACATCGCCACACGCCAGTCTTTCTTCGAAGCCCCAGAAAAACAAGGTACGACTAGCGCCCGTCCTGGTGGCAAAACAGCGGCCGGGGTCGCAGCCGGTGCCCGCAAGGGGCCAGGAACTCCCAGTGGCACCGCGGGGACCGCCGCGGGGACCGCCGCGGGGACCGCCGGGAAGGGCTCCGACTCGGCGCGGGCCCGCGCCCGCGCCCGCGCCCGCTCCTCGAAGGCTTCTGGGTCGGAGCGCAGCAAGGCCAGAGCCTCAACCGCTGAGTTCAGCTTCGGCATTTCCAGCAGCGATACAAAAAGGACTGCAAGAAGGCGTTGCCTCGTCATTCAAGCCGTGCTCTACCCGAGGCTCGCTCAGCAGGGATGCCACGCTGACAAGCAGCTTCTCTAAGCCTCGACAATGCATCTAAGCCATGTCCTCTGCAAAGACCGTGTCCTAATCTAATCACCTGAAATCATGATTTCGTCCTCCTTCTTGCCGCTGGCTGGCCAATTGCCGGCGACCAAAGCGTCGGATCGTTCAAGATATCGAGGCAGATGCCTCCTTCACCGTTCACATTCGGATGGAACAGTCGCCTTAGCTTCCACGATGTGCGAGTGCACGAAAGGACATGGGGCTATGCACTATACAACATGCTACCATCCTGCTGAATTTCGTCGAAAATAAGACCCATTGCTCTGCAAACTCAACGACTCATTCGGTCCGTGCGCCTTCTTCGGGTGTACGGTTTTGTGGGCTGTGGCTGTATGTCCGTATGTTTTTTCATTGAACGAGTTCGATTATATATATATATATATATATGCATACATACATACATACATACATACGTACATACATACATACATGCATACATATAGGCCGGTCCTTCCTGTGTACTTTTTTTGCGTTCGTGTTTTGTCGACATCGTCATAACACGCGTTCCGTCATTATCGTCAATGCCTTTGTTTTGTTCACTTGGCTCTGCTATTTAGTTGTCATTGTTTTGGATATGGGTACAGTCATTGTCAAAGATGTGGTTTGAGTTGGCGCAAGAAGCTCGAGAAGCTTTGCTAAGTTGAGTCACGTAAAGCTGTAAAGCCACTCTTTGTGTCACTATCGTCATTGTCATTGTCACTGTTGTGGTAAATGACTTGACAATGACCCGAAACTCTAAACTGCCACAATTTGTGTACTTGATTATGCTATTGTCGCTTTGGATATGGGTACAGCCATCGTCAAATTTGATGTTGCTACTTAGACAGTTGTCATTGTCGTTTTGGATATGGGTACAGCCATCGTCAAATTTGATGTGGTTTGAGTTGACGCAAGAAGTTCCAGAAGCTTTGTTCAGTTGAGTGATTGAAGGTGCCTCTATATGCCTCTATGTTACGTCGTAGCAGTGCTACACATGCAGCTGCTACCATCTATGTCGCGTTACTATTGCCACCATCCTAGTTCTGCTAGTATTGCAAGCATTGACCAGTATGACCAACACCAGAACTATACGACTGTTACGTATATGTTTCAGAAGCACTAGCGCCTGTAATCTGATGTTGCTCATGATTCAAAAGTCAAGTTAACGTAATCCTGCTACAGTAGCGGCTAGCACCAATACCGCTGAAAATTTTGCGGCTTCGCGAATCCTGTTATCTTTGTCGATATTTCATCTGGCTGGTGGTCTCCACAGACTCAACGCTTCTTCCGGCAGAGGCATCCGAAGTGCCAAGTGAAAGGTTTGAGTCAAAAGTGCAGTTTTCGGACTTCCCGCCTTTGGGCACTGCGAGCGCGCGGCAAGGGTTGATGAGAAACTAATGGCCGATAATGGCCGTAACACGAAAGTGTACCTATGCCTGAGCTCCTGCTGACTGTGCAACCAGGTCGCCTAGGCGATGCAAAGCGGATCGCAGGAGGACGGAAGGGATATTCGTCCCCAAAGTGCAACCTCAGAGTTGTTGCAGCTTGGTCTCACGAACCCACAGCCTGCAGCCTGGCTGCAGCCTGCCTGCATGGCTGCAGCCTGGCAACTGGAGCCCGAAGCTGTGGCCCTCAAAAGGGCTTCCACTTGGGCCACGGATCTCGGCCCGCAAGCTTCGGTAGTCCGCCGCCTCCTCAAGGCTGGTGTCGATTGCATGGGGGCGGAGGGGCGGACAGAATCTGCGCACAGCCGCCTGGCCTGGAGAGCCAGGATTGGCAGTCGCAGCCCCGACTCTCGAAGCTTCGAGCCTTGAGCTTTGAACGCTCTCAGTCTTCTCAGTCTCACAGAAATCCAAAGCCCAAAAGAGCCCAGAACTGTCCGAGCCCAGGCACACTCCCTGCGAACGCGCTCGGCGACTGTCGACATTGGCTGAGAGATCAACTGATCAACTGAAAGCTGAGCCCGATCCGGAGGCGAAGTCCGAGTTAAACGTACTAGGCACATTCTGAAGAACACAGCTGCTCCGGTCCTGCGGCCCCGATCTGCAGGAGGGCAGCGACCTGCAAATGGGCCCACGAGACTTCTTTGCTGTGCAACGCGAGTGCAACGGCGCAGGCTTGACCTTGACGAACGCATCGCTGGCTTTGCCAGAGATGCGTTCGGCTGCCGGGTCCACGAGGCTACCCCGGAGCGGCCGCCAAAGGCTTGAAAAGGAAGCGCGGCAGGGCAGAAGTCTGCGGTTGAATACCATTGCCCGCTGCAGTTGCAAAGTGAGTCGGACACTCGACCCTTGCATTGGCCCCACCAAACAACAATTTATCTGCGGCTGCTGCCGGTCACTGCCCGGTTTTCAGCTGTGACGGCACGGCGGGGGCCGCGGGAGCCGCGGGGGCCGCGGGGGCCGCGGGGGCCGCGGAGTTCGGCGGTTCGGCAGCATATGGCTTAGCTCCGCAGCCTCGGCCACGGGACTATTGGACTCTTCCCGTGCGCAGGCGGATTCAGTGACTTTTCTGTGCCAAGAGTCGCGAACCATGCGGTGCCGGCGAAGAAAGTCCCAGCCTCAGCTCTGGACGGAGAGTTCAAAGTCTCGGGCGGAGCGCTTCTTGTCGCCACGCTACGCAGCAGAGCAGCGCCGCCTCTTCGGGTAGATGTCTTAAAGGCAAACAGGTCTACAGCGACGGCCTCGGGTCCGAAGCTGTCGTCCAAGGTCCCCAACAAGAAGGGGGCGATGAGATAGCTCAGGTCGCCTGGGACCCCGTCGGACCCCGTCGGACCGTGCCGGAGCTTTGGGGCCAGGCCTACGGTCTTCGGAACACTCAAGGCCGCACCACGCTGGTCCTCCGCTTCTCTAGACTCTTTCTAGTAGAGGCTTCCGACAACTTCCGACTGCCCCTTCCAGTCCTCCGGGGAAGAGGCGATGGCGTAGGCCTGAAGCGCTGGAGACTTCACGGCGGCCGCCACCGCCCAGAGGGCCAGGAAGCCCAGGAAGGCATCCTGCCGCAGTGCGCTGCTGCCAGCTTCCTCTTTTTGTTGCACCTGCCTTGGCATGAGCCCCCGTGGCCAGGGCCGCCCCCACGTAGGCGAGCGTGCAGATGGAACCTTTCCGCACCATGCAATCTCAATCTCAAGTCATGCTCCCGAACCTTCTGAAATCTAAAGACAACCGTGCAATAGTGCGAGCAAGGAGAATGAAAGCAGCAATTGTTAAAGTATGGATGACAGGTCAGTGTTGGTGGCGAATGCAAAAGCATAGCTGGTATGGCTGCGACATTGCAGTGTTCTCAACTACAGCCATCTCTGCGCTAACGGCGACCACGACCACTTGCTACCAGTGTTGTTGTCGAAAACTTCTGGAAGCTGCTGCTTCTACTGATGCTGAAACTGCCACTGCCCCTGCCATTAAGACTGCACCTGCTCCTGCTCCTGCTCCTGCTCCTCCTGCTGCTCCTGCTTGCTGCTGCTCCTGCTGCTCCTGCTGCGGCTCCTGCTGCTGCTGACAACGCTGGACAACTGCCACCTGCCCAAGCACCGGCACAGTCACCAGCCCCAAAAGCTCCAGTTCGAGGCCCAGGCCGCAAGTGAGGAGCACCGACTTCGGGCCGACAGCATCGGTGAGCCGTCCGCCCGCAAGAGTGCCTTCGTTAAGGCTATATAGGGAGGACAAGGGCTGAGATATGATACTTTTCAAAGTGGGCTTTTTGGCAAGTGGCCGCCGATGGCCAAGGCCGCCAGGCCCGAGAAGATCTGTCCGACCTCTCCCGGGCCCGCGCCGAAAGCTTCCGACGCGACACTGGGCAAAAGGGAGATCTTGCAGGCCTCAGCAGCTCCAACTTTCTACTCCCTTTAACCTAACACACACACTTTTCAGAAAGCCAACTTGAAGGTCTTCAAGGTCAAAGGGCAGTTCCGGCGTAGAAGGCCACCGAAATTCCAGCTAAAGCCTGCTGCTCTGGCGCCTGCAACAGCTCCTGTCAGCCACCAAAGCGCAGCGGAAGGGCAACTTCACTGGCGATGGTTGGTTCCTGGAAGGACTTCTCTTCCTCGGCTTTGCCGGGTGCAGTCCGGAGCTCCGGGAGGAGCGCGTAGCCGCCCGCACAGGCGGCGGCTCCTGTTTGGGGGCGAGCGGCAGAGAGCGGCCCACAGCTTCAGCTTCCCCCGGATGCGGCGGTGGGGCCTGCAGCGACGGCAAAGAAGATGGAGCGCAAACCAAATTCCTGAACCAGCCAGCCGCCAACCTTCGAAAAGAGGCAGAAGCTCGGCCAAGCACAGATTCGGTGTTCATGCCAGGAGGCTGCGGGGCCAAGGACGAAGGCCAGAGCAGTCAGGGCGTTCTGCACCTCTTCTGCCAGAATATTCTGAGCTGTATTGATACTCGGAGCCTGGAAGCCTCCCGGAAAAAAGCTCAAGTCCAAGATGCGCCCAAGAAAGATGCTCGAGACTCTGGCTGGCTTTCCTCAGAGAAAGCACTGTGTTCCCAGAGTACAGATCAAATACCGACATGCACATGACCCCATACCTCTCGCCTTTCCTCCAATTTGCTCCAGCTTGTGCCACATGCTGCATGCTACTGCATCATCTGCGCTGCGAAACGGGGCTCTGTGGCATCGGCCACCCAAGCCGAAGCGCCGGCATCGGAGCTGGAAAGCCCGGCGCCCAGCAAAAGCCGTGCCATGATCAGAAAAGGCAAAGACGAGGCCTCGAAACACGATCGCATACACAAAGTGCTGTGCGTGATTTGTGCTGACATGCGGCCAGACCGGTGCCGACGTCTGCAGCCGCACACAGGATCATACCGCCAACCATCAGAGATCGGCCTTCAATCACCGATTGACTTGACTCTTTTCGGAGCTGTTCGGCACGTCTCAAGCGGAAGCTGGGAGAGCGGCGGCCAAGAGTATCAGCGAGCTTGCCGAAGGGGAGGTTCAACAGAAGCTTTGCAAGGGAGGGTGACGACACGAGCAACCTCGGCCGAGAAAACGGAGCAGAGAGGGCCCCTACTGTAGAGTCCCTATAGAGCCTCGTTCTCTCTTAGAGGCTTCATTGGCTTCATATCCTTGCTCCTTCCAAGCGGCCCCACGGAACTTTGGGAGAGACCGAATTCTTGTCCATACCTCAACTCAGGGCCCAGAACAGGCCGACACCGAGCTGAGCTACCCTGATCGAAGACGGGGCCGGGATGCAGCGGCAGGACGGGGATCAAGGCACCCACCGCCACGAAGACCGGAAACTGCGAGACCAAGAGCACCCTCAGCTCGCCTTCTCGAGTTACCTCAGCCCCGGGAAAGCAGCACGCGGGTGGGGGGGGGCCCTGCAGTGACGCCGCAGCTTTTTTTTTCGCCAAGCGGCCTCTTTGACCCGAGGACCAGGGCAATGACGCGGAGAAGCGGGACGAAGACGGCCTCCTTCAAAGCCAGGGATTGGGGGACGGTCTTCTCCAATAGGACTTCCCAAAATGCCGCTTCCCACGGCCTGCGACCCGTGCATTGGTGCCAATGAATGCCGTGCGCCGGCATTGAGGATCTGCCCTGCTTCGCCATTTGCTTGCCCAAACCAGAATCAGCACAAGCGCCACCTGAAGGACAAGGACGAAGACATGACATCTGCAGCCATGCAGGACAGCAACACAAGGAAAAGAGTGCAAGTGCCTGATGTAGCCGCCTCTGACGAGACTTCAAGGCATGGGGAATGCCACGCATAGCACCTCCTTAGCCTGCTACATCCTTGAAGGAGCTTACAAGTTCGACTTGCGCTGGCTTGTTAAAACCATGTTGTGCTGACCTCATCAACCGACTTGTTGACATGGCTTCGGGATGGAAAGCAGTCGTTTCGAAAGCATCTTCGCATGGAGCAGAGAAAAAGTCTCCAAGTAATCCCGCTTTTCCCACTTGTCGCGACGGCATGGCACTCCATGGCACTCCTCACCAAGCTATGCTTAAAGGCAAGGTTTCAAATGGTGAAACTCGACTTGCCTCAGCATCGGTCCCGGGAAATAATGAGAATGTGAATGTGACCAGCTCAAACAGGCGAGGGCGTCCCATCCGCGAGTCCATAGCATGCGCTGCTTTCCATACAGTCACTCCCTGTTCTTGCCACGATCCTACCATCAGCCTTCGGCGTACCCGTTGCATGAGAATGTTGCACTGCACGGATCAAGGCCCGTGGCAACCACGCACCCTGCTTGCGAGGACGCGTTGCGGGCTGCGCCCTGCCCGGAGCTGAGCAACTCAAAACCTTCTTTGCACAAATCTGCCAAGAGGCACACAGCGGTGAAACTGCACGGCAAGCTCCGAGTAGGAGGGGATGAACAGATGCTAGGAGCTGCTAGGAGATCAGCGTTGAAGATTCCTTCCGTCTCCCAGAAGAGCGTGCGTCGGGAAAATGGTGCGGAAGTCGCTACAAAAAAACTTCTGCCAGGCTGGTGGTCTCCGTTCGGCCTCGGTCGGTGCAGCTACGACTCTCCGGGTCAATGCAAGAAGGTGAGTCGCTAAGCCTCTGGCACATGGGGCAACGATCCAGGCGCTCTGCGCAGTCCTTCGGCGACGGGCAAGTATGGCCAAGTTCCCTTCAGGTCCGCCCGCGGCTTTTCGGTGCCGCCTTGCAGCAGCACACGTGCCGGCACGGCATCAAGAGGATCGTCCGAGGCGCCTCCGAAAAGAGGGGCACCCAAACAAAAAGAGAGCAGAGGAGTCCAAGGGCGCCTCGAGGCAGACGACGCAAGCGAGCGCCTCGGGCCTCGGAAGTGTGCCCGGAGCCCGGAGCCCGGCAGGCTCCTGCGGTTTTTGCCAGAGCTCGCCGCTTCTTCTTCGTGGAAACCGAAGCGTCGCCTCCCCCGCCATTTCTCATCCACTCCGTCTCTTGCGTGTCTTTTCTTCGCCAAGTGGCTTGACGGTCGAAGCAAGAGTAACCAGGCAGCAGCCGTCGCGAGGGAACAGACCTCCGCTGAGGCGCACAACGTCTGTGTTTTGTCGCGCTGTGCAAATCGCGCTGCAAACCACGCTGATAGGCCCGGAGCCAAAGGAAGCCAAGTCGGCACCTTCGCTTTGATTGGCGGCCTCGGCTCTCAGAAGAAAACAAAAACTGCCGGCGGCCCCTCTGAGCAGCTCGGGATCCTGCAGATCGCCGCTCCCAAGCTCCGGAGCTGCGGGGGATGAAAAAAAGTGTTGACCAAAAGGAAACGAAAAGGGGCTAAAACGCTTTCGCACAGCGTGGCCTGAGGCCGGGCCGGTCGTGGCGCTTTCCGCCGCGCCCCCGGCGCCCCCGGCGCCCCCGGCGCCCCGCGCCCGCGGCTCCATGCGCCATTGCAAGGCGGTGGGCACCACGGAGAGGAGCGACCTCGAGAGGAGAAGATCTCAAAGCAGCGGTCTCATCCGCCGTCCCGAGCACCGGGCCCCGTGGCCCGGGCCAGGCATTCCCTGCCTCCAACCTCTCAGAAGCAGTGCTTTCCGGCTACCTCGCAGCTTTGTGCCGCCTGCCTCTGGGCCCAACCACCACTCGGACTCTTGCGCACGGAAATAGAGGTAGACCTCTGCCAGCACCCGTCACATGAAAAACGATCCGACGGCGACCCACCTTCATTACACCGCCCGAGCCCGAGCCCGAGCCCGAGCCGTCCTCTGACCTGTTGCCCTCCTCTGTATGCCACATTATCAGACATGGACAGCTGGATAGTCCACATGCACCCTTGGCCCATGCTCCTCGAGACCTGTCGCGACATACACTGGACGGGCATCACAAAGGCGTGACTCCTGCACCTGAGCCATGAAGGGAACGACCTCTCGCGAAAACTTCCGCTCCAAGTGCGTGGCAAATTCTGTCCCACCGATGTTGACACTGCTGGGAATTGCCTTGTGCAAAGCATTGGCCTGATCCCAAGACTCTGACAAGCACGGATGAGGCAAGGGCAGTTGCCGCATCAACCACACGGACCTCCTGCATGCACCAAGCAAACACTGAAAACACGGGCCAAAGTACGACGACCCGATGCCGGAGCTCCTCGACAAGGCCAGCAAAAGAAAACCATGTCGCGTCAACATTCCAAGCTGACTCCGCAGTGGCATAGACCTTGGCTGGGAAAGTCGAAGACGAATCGCTCTGAACTTTTGGAAAGTAGAGGGCGTCTGACCCAAACCCTTCCATCTTCGATGGACGGTCCGATGCGCCAATCGCCGGCTGCATACCAGAGCCTTGCAGGATGCTACGTAGGCCGCTGGGGGTGCAATCGGAGCTAGGGCTGTGGCGATGCTGTGCGGATGGCATCTGTCTTGTGATACCTCAAAAAGCGCAGCAGCCTCCGAGCCCTCCGGGCGGATGGCCTCTGGCCGAGCTTGCGGCAGGGGCTTCAAGTTCCAAGTCTCCGAGGCGAGCCTGTACCTATGGCGGGCGCTACCAGAAAGCGCTCCCACACAGACGGAGGGCTTCTTCTGTCTCCGCGCACACGCCGTTGGCGGATCCGTTGCCGGAAGAGACGCCTTCGATGACCAGGTGCCTCGAGGCCCAAGTGCCTAAGAAAGACTCGAAAACTTCTGCCCGGCCTCGGCTGATTCTGATGCCTCTGTGGCCCGAAATCCATCGCAGCCAGCCTGTCACTGTCGCCATTCGGGCAGCCCGCCAGGGCTCAGACGCTCAGACCCTCCTGTCCTCACAGCAGCTGCAGGGAGCTCGTCGGCACCTGCCCACAGTTTCGGGGCCTCGAGTCTCGAGGTCTAAACACGCTGCCCCACGCTGCCTCCGGGCCCAACGCTCGGGACTCTCCAACTCTCCACCTCAAAGCCAGAAAGCACCGCTGTGAGGGACTCGTGGCTCTGAGGCTGCGGCGATCTCCTGTGGCAATGCGGCAGCGCCTCAAGCAAAGCGCCAAAGATCTAAAAAAGTGTCCAGTGGCACCGCGGCGCTGAGCTCCCCACTGCGTGAGAAGAGCAGGGGCCTGGTGACGGCAAAAGGCCATAAAGGCCTTCCTTCTTCCCCCGCTCTTCTCGCAAGGCCTCGCCTTGGCGGCTTCTCTCCGAGAGGCAGCGGTCCTAGCCGCCATCCCTCGGCCAGCGAGCACAGCAGGAAGAGCTCCTTTTCAGAGGGGCACAGCTGGAAAGGCTGAACAAGGGTCTTGGACTTAGCACTTAGAGAACCTGCTGCATGTGCTTGTAGTAGGGTCTGCCGTCCCACCTCGAAGCTCAGTAGCTGAGGAATTGCCTCCGGCTCCATCCTGATCTGAGCCGTTGGCAGGCCGGGCTGCTGCATCAGCATCCCCTGCAGTAAGCCGAGCTCCTGAGGAAAAAAAGAGGCAAGGCCGCAAGGCTAAGGCAAGGCTAAAAGCACTGCGACCTGCGACGCAAACCGTGAGGCGACCGGGGCCCAGGCCAGCGGGCTGCCCTCCCCAAAGGACAGGAGAAGGACCTCTCTCTGCGTGGCATGGAGGGTCCGGGCATGGACATGCTGTGAAACTCCACATAGGCACCGGAAAGGGGGCCTGTGGGACCAAGGACGTGTCGCTAACTCGGAGCCGCGGATCTTGAACGACACGCTGGCCATCCCACACCTAGAGGCCGCCACACTTCGCCACACTGCTATGCTTCTAGGCACCTCAAAAAACGTCTGTCCTGCCAAGGTTGGTCAATGAGCAAAGGTGACGAGGCAAGGCTGCGAGCAAAAGCCCAAACCTCCAAAAACGCAAAGGCCAAGGCCCAAGGAGCGCGGCGAGACGGCATGTCGAGGGCCAGGCACTGCCATCTTCCGGTGAAGGCCCTACGCGCCACTCTCCTCTTGCAACAGCGCGAAAGCGCTTCGCACGCTTGCGCAGGTCGAAAGTGCTGCCCAGGCACCCTCGAAGTACAGGAACACCTGACCACCGCTGCCAGCATGACCAGCACGTCTCCAACACAGGCCTGTTCAACCAAGGTCCTTTTGAGCGCTCGTCGGGCGGAATAGGGCGAAGTAAGTCCGCAGCTGTGACGCCACGCGTAGTCTCTTATGTACACACCTGTTCAGGGATCACACAAGCTACTGCATTGTTTGGCTTTCGTCAGTGCTGGCCATTGATGTTGCTGTTTCGGCCCTGACCTCAGCTGCCACATCGTTGTCATCGTATCGTCATCACCACAACGACATGAGATTCAAGAACTGAAGCATCCTTCAAGACTGAGGGCACGGCGCCCGTGGACCACCACCGAAGAAGGCAAAGCATTGGCCTCTTGTACGCGAGTGAAAAACAGAAAGCCCAAAGCCCAGTGCTTTGAGCCCCAGGCCAGCGCAAGGAGCCACACAAACCTTCGAAGACACAAAGGAGAAATAACGGACCAAGGAGTTGTTCTTTCCACCTTTGCCTCACCAGAAAAAGGGCCACTGCCATGGGTCACTTCCTGGCACCTTCAAGCTCGCTCAAACGCAAAGACGTGTCAAACTCCCTGAAATCTCACGTGCCTTTCCCGGAAACATCGCAGGGATGCTGCATCTGCCCCCACGAGCAAAGCTGGCTTGTCCAGCTTTGAGCTGTAAGATTCTCAAGCGTTCAAGACTGGAGGCCGTCTAGCAGACCCAGCCTGATCATCGACATCTCATGACTACTACGTTTTGCCGCGAATGTCACGAAACCTCGCTTCGTCCGCTTCGCATAAAACATGTTCAGAAACCCTTGACACAGATGAGTCCGCATGAGGCGCCTGCATTACCGGCAGGCTCTTTGTTTATGTTTCCCTTTCAGTCTCGGCTTAGGGGTTCAGAGGAAAGGACATCTATACTGCAACACTACATCACTTCTGGAAGTAGCAAAAAAGTAGCTGCGCGTACGGTGCCGCCAGCCGCGCGTGCAGCTCCCTCACCAAAACGAACACACAAGGAACACGAGCTTCGTCATAGCGGTTTATGTTCCACCATGGTTCAAACATACGTTCCGAATTTTTGAAAGACATGAAAGGTATCATCTTCTAGTCGCGGAAGTCAAATTGAGCGCGGCGTAATCGATAACCGAAGCGAGCGGCAAGTGCTTTTTTGGTATGAGAGATGCATACTTGGTAAGGGAAATAATTTGAAGGGAGCTTGGAGTCTTTTGGTCATTTTTATCCTGCATAACATCTTCTGAATGCAACCAGCTGGCGGGAGCCTCACCCGTGGAGGGAGAAGCAGTGGTTATCATGGTCCAAAAACTAAAGTCGGAAAACAGACGGAGCCGGGGGCGCATCATTTTTCAAGGGGCGTAAAATAGCAAAATGGTGAGCAGCTTGTGAAACTAGGCCCAAGGAAGGACAGTGGAGTAGGGTTGCTTCAGGTTTCTATTCACGCAACGATAGAGAAACAGAGAGGGAGCTCAGGCTGAGACAAGCTCTCGTTGAGCTCATCTAGACACGTGGCGCCAGAAGCCAGACACGGCAGGTCTTGGCAAGGGGAGGTTCCTTGTCGGGCGGTCCAGGGTTCAGTCGTGTAGGAACGAAGTGGACGGCAGGGAAGATCCCAGCGAGAAGGCAAAGCGAGCCAATCTTGCGCAGGTAAGGCCACGGGAAGGGATACGGCCCTTAGCGCAGGAATGCCAGGCAACAGCCGAATCGACAAGAATCACAAACTCTGTACGGGCCTTTCAACCTTTCAGAGCAAGGGCCTTTATCAGGCGCAGGATGGAGGCAGACTCAAGGATGTTGATGCGGGCGGTGGCTCGCCATCTCCCTCTTCCCACGACAGAGATAGGACAATGTCATTCAGGAGATAGTTCTCCAGACTTTCGACAGCAAGGCCACGGAGGAAGTGCACATCAGGGCACGGTCAAATTCAAAGGCAAGAGTCATGAGCGTTGGCAAATAGCCAAGCGAAGGAGAAAAATGATGCCGAAGACGCTTTGGCTCAGTGAAGCCAGTGTTGCAACGACAGCAGGGCACCGTGAGTGGAGACAAATCAATGCCAAAAGCAAGGAACCCTGCAGCAAGTGCCTCCGAAGGCACAAAGACAAGTGCCAGAAGCGCCAAGGGCCAAGGCGCAACAAACTCCGGGCAACGAGCGAGCGAGCTGAACCAAGAGGGCCGGCACGGCACAGGCACGACAGCATAGCAGAAGAGCCAGGCACCGAAGGGCCGTGGTGGTGCAGCCGCGACGTCGGGCAGTCCACTAGCCGCGAGGGGCCTTTGAGGGCTCTGGCTAGGCAGGCGCGAAAGCATCCGGAAGTCAAGGGCCGTGGAACCGGGCAAGGGTGATCGATGACGGGACCTTGTCTAGGCTGAGGCAGTCACTCGCTGCTCCCCTCGCATATCTTTGTCATCAGATCCGGCCAGCCCTTCATCAGAGTAGATCTGTTTGGCAGTGCGGAGGTGATCGATGCACACGGGTGTCGTTGGGTCCTTAAAGTCCTGGACACACACCGAAAAATAATCCTTGATGACAAGACCTTAACGCACAGGAAGTGCCTTTGAAGGGCCGATCCGAACACAGGCGAGAGCCATCATCATCAAGCAACCCGCCCGACTCAAAGAGCTGGCCGTGCGCAGCGGTGCCGATCTCGACACGCAAATGATCACCATTGGCAGCAGCCACAAAGCAAATCAAGTTATGGTCGGGGTCAAACAAAAGAGATCCTCGCGAGGAGCGGCCGGGAAGCCGGGAGGCGTCAACACAACCAAAGCCGATGCCGGGAGGCCTTCGTAGGAGCCTCTGAGAGGCCGCAAGGTGCTGCACCGCACTACGAGGCAGGGCAGGCCCCAAAACATTTGCAATAGCTTTGCCGTCAGGGGTCATCAGCTGGTGATAGAAATCTTTGCAGCAGCACATCGCACCGATTGCGTTGACAAGGTGGACCTCCATCATCCCCAACATCGGCCCAATGGGAATGAACAAGCTGGGGCCTCCTACGATCGATGATCATTCTATCCTTATCTGAACCAGTTCCGTGGTGTTATTGTATTGTAACTTAAGGCTAAAATTATTTAGCGCTTACTAGGATTTAGAATGTAACTTCGAAATTTAAACAAGTGCATTGAGTGAGGCGCAAAAGTAGACCCTAGCCCTAAACCCCAAAGCGAACCCTAAACCCTGAAGTACACAAACAAAGTTGAGAATGTTTAGCATTTAGTCGGGCTTAGAAGTAAACCCTAAACCCTAAAAGTGCTCGGCCCAGCGCTGAGGCAGAGCACTTCTACGGTTTAGGATCAGTGCGAGGGTTCTGTTATTCAGCGTTTACGAGGTCTTAAAAGTAAACCCGAAACCCTTAAGTAAACCCTAAACCCTGAAGTAAACTTTAAACCCTGAGTACATAAACAAGGTTAGCGCTTAGCAAGGAAGTAAACCCTAAAACTTGGGGCCCAGCGTTGGGGCCCAGCATGTTTAGGGTTTAGGATCAATGCCAGGGCTCTGCGGTGTTATTGTATTGTAACTTAAGGTGAAAATTATTTAGCCTTTAGTAGGTAGGGCTTCAAAGCAAACCCTAAACCCTGAAGTGAACCCCAAAGCTAGGTACATGGTGAAGACTGTTTAGCGTTTAATGGGTTAAGAAGCAAACCCTAAACCCTAAAAGTGCTGGGCCCAACGCTGGGGCCCAGCACTTCTGGATCAATGCAAGGGCTCTGTGGTGTTCTTGTACTGTTACTGAAGGTCAAATTATTTGGCGCTTAGTAGGCCTTGCAAGTAAACCCTCAACCCTAAAGGTGCTGGGCGCAGCGCTGGGGCCCAGCACTTCTCGG
>CAJNDV010030302.1:18635-31610 GCA_905221635.1 Symbiodinium sp. CCMP2456 | reverse complement strand
AGGGTGGGTGGGTGTTCTACAAAAACTTTGAATACCGCTATACTTAAAAACTGCTCGATCCGGAGCTGCTGAACCCCAAACCCTAAACCCTAAACCCTAAACCCTGAACCCCTAAACCCGGCGTTTCCGCGAGACGAACCTCAGGAATGGTCATGCTGAGGCGGCGAGGCTGCTGCTCGAAGCTGGTGCGAACAAGAACGCCAAGCGAGGTCTAGGGTTTAGGGTTTAGGGTTTAGGTTTCCCGGATTCCCGAACCCCTCTATGAAGGAGTGTACCTCAAGTTATAGTAAGACCCCCAAGGTGATTTGAGTTTTATATATACACACACCCTAATTAAAGAATATACCTCAAGTTATACTGGGATTTCTATTTTGATTGATGGCATATTCAGTAATTCTCGGGTATGCGATAAGTTAAGGGCGGATTCCTAAATTGATTTAGAGTTTATTTCTTAAGAAGGAATATGCTTCAAGAACATGACTTATGGTATATCGCTTAATCCTAAACCCTAAACCCTAAACCCTAAACCCTAATGAGCACCCTTAAAGGACTCCTATAAGGAACCCTAAACCTGTGAAGGGATGTTGGAAGATCCGGGCCATACCCCTAAACACCAAAAGCCCCGAAACCCTGTACCCCTAAACCCTGATTCGCGACACCCTAAACCCTATACTTCTAAAACCTATACCCTATACCCTGAACCTTAAGCCGACACTCTAAATCCTAAACCCTTAAAACCTGTACATGTAAAACCTTAAACCATAAACCCTGCACCGTGTAATGTAGGGGCCTTCATATGTACCAGCATTATTTGGGTGGGTTCCTTTTCAAAACTACAGTAGAATGGGTCCCAAAACCCTATTCTAAGCAGTAAGGTCTCTACATTACCCCTAAACCCTCAACCCTCAACCCTAAACCCCAAACCCGGAGCCCTACACCGTGTACCCAAAAAAAACCAGAGACTCCAACATCCCTTGATTCAGGAATATACCTTAAATCATATTAGGGATCCTACTATAGTTTAGGGTATATTCCGTAATTAAGGGATATTGGAGTCTCTGGGAGCCCCCCCCAGGCTGGTCCAGCAGTCCGCCACTCATTTGCGCAGCTGTGTCGCGCCGAGCGAACGTTGTGCGTTTGCGGCTGGGCTTTTTCTTTTGCGAAGGAATGCAGGGCTTTTGGGGTTTAGGGTTTAGCGCAGTGTGGTAACTAAAAGGAGACGCCAACAGTAGCACCGTCGAAGCCAAGAGACCCAATGCCAGACATGGACATGTTGCTAGCACTTGTAGTACTCTCCGGTAGCCAAGCAGCCAGTGGCCATGTGAGCTCCGAGGGCAGTGGCTTTGCAACTTGACAGTTGGGTGCTCGCAACGGAGGTGGTTGTCGAGTACCGACGACCACAACCACCGCGACAAGAAAGTGGGCGTGATGGCGCCAGACCAGCAGACGAGACATGAACAGTTCACCCTGACCCCCCAGGTACCTACTGTATAGGGCCCTAGGGGCTCTAGTACCCTATATAGCAGGTACCTGGGGGATTAGGGTTCAGGGTTAGGAGTTCAGCGTCGCGGCTAATGTATTCAGAACCCTGAGTTTCTGGCCAACTGAAAGGCAGCAACCTGACAAAACGCCCAGTCAGGTTCATCAGTTCCTCTTGCATCACATAGCCAACAAAAACAGAATTTCGCAATCCACGAAACAGAACAGATCGAATGCCGAAACCGGGATTCTACATCGCACATCCCTAGCCATCGGACCCTTGAACAAAAATCGACCCATATTGGGTCGTCTCCTAAACCCTAAACCCAATCCCAAACCCTAAACCCTAACCTCAAGCCCTCTGCCGTCTGAGCTTCCACATCCAGATGGCCATCCCATTGCAGCTTGAGGATAGGTACCCGTGCCGACCACACTTCCTCCGGCTGAGGTAATATACCCTGGGAATCGGATATTGATCCTAATCAATAGAACGCATATGTTTTACATTGATATTGATTTGTTTGCTTTTTATTGATTAAATCAATGGGTCTCGTATTGATCGACTTATTGGTCTCCATATTGGTTTCAAATCGATTTTTCTGTTGATTTAAAAAAACTGATTTGGATATTGATTTGGGTATTGATTTCGATTTCGTTTGAACATATCATTGTCTCTGATCAAACGCCCGTTTGATCAGAGTTAATCAGAGTTAATTAGAGGTTAATCAGTGTTAATCAGAGTTAATCAGAATTAATCAGAGTTAATCAGTGTTAATCAGAATTAATCAGAATTAATCAGAGTTAAGCAGAGTTAAGCAGAACTGAGTTTATATTGATTTGACGGCTTCATAAACCATGGACATATATTGATTTGATGGCGAAAATAAGTATAATTTGATATTGAGTTTGAGGCTCACTCTGAGGCGCCTCGAACCATAGAATAAATAATTGATTTGACACCAAAATCAATATACGCTCAGCAATATTGATTAGGATCAAATAACCGATTCCCAGGGTAGGGGATTACCAGTACTATTTTGGGGGCTCCAAAGTATTTATAGTATAATGGGCCCCAAAACCCTATTCTAATTATCAGGGCCCCTATGGTTCGAGTGCTTCACTTAGGTTGGCTTCCTATGTGTGGAAAGCGCTCAAGATCTATGAGTTTCTTCCGCGAAGACCGTAGCAATGGAGAGCTAAACTTTACACCCTGAAACCCAAACTGTAAGCCCTGAACCCCTGACCCTAAACCCTTTGCATCCAGGTGTCCTGAGGTGTTGCCGGGTTCTCAGGTTATTAGTTATCAGCTCGAGTCCGCACCGAAGACCCTAAAACCCTACAGCACTAAACCCAAAACAACGGTTCAGCCGGCAGTCCATATGCTCATGGCATGTACATCTATTGAGCCATTGCAGCAAGGACCGTGAAGGGAGTGTCGTAAATCAAGCCTCTAAGTGTGAACGATTCAGAATCGCCGAACATGCCATGTGACAGGAGCAGTATACGGCAAAAGCTCTGCACTTTCTGGTACAGGGAATCAAGGCAAGTTAGATATTTCTGCGCGTGGTTGCTGATTCTAACTGGCATTTGTTACAGGACCCTCCAAGCCACGCCTTTGTCGTTCTTGCCCAATATCCGAAAAATGATAATGCTTGGAACACGGGTGCTAAAATCAGCCTAAACCCTGCGAGCGCTAAACCCTGAGCCCCGAAGCAAACCCTGTAGACCCCTGAAGGCCGCAATGCCCGTAGCGAACCCTTCAAAGCCCTAAGCAATACTCAATCTGAAGCTCTATAAAGCCCCGACCTAAAACCTAATTACCCTGTTCAACCCTTGGAACCTTGAACAGACTCCCACTGAAAAACCGATAAGTCCAGACGAAGCCGGACCTAGACTTTAAACCGGATAAAACATGACAAAGCCCTGTGACAAGCCGCTTCATATCGAAACCTTCTGACTGCTTTGAGAAGGCCCAAGGCACCTCGATCATCCGAAAGCGTGGCTCGTTCTGAATCAGCGGGGCCAAGCTCCTTAGAACCGGGTTTAGGGTTTAGGGTCTAGTGGGTCCAAGCTCCGTAAAATAGGGCGCCGAGGGTTCAGGATGGTGTGGACTCTCAAACTCGTGCAAGAGGGTTTTGGGTGTCCTTAGAATGAGTGCTTGTTCTTGCTGCCTAGCTCGCCTAGGGCTGATGGTTTGGGTGTGAGAAGCCTCACATTTAGCATTTATCCACGACCTGGGGCATGTATGCATGTATGTATGTATGTATGCATGTATGTATGGTATGGATGTATGGATGTATGGATGTATGGATGTATGTATGTATGTATGTATGTATGTCACATACATACAGACACACAGACATGAATGCATGCATGCATGCATGCATGTGGGCGTGCATACAAACACACACACACACACATATCTATCTATCGATCTATATACATAAGTGATATATATATATATATATATATAGTGTATGTATATATATATATATAATGGTACGCCCCACCCCACCCCACCTATAAACTCACCCTTGTCCAAATGTTCCTAGCCCGCAATATCACATCGCCAGAAAACTGTTCCAGGATCTTGGTTCTTGGTTCGTCGGGTCTGTGTTAGTCAACACGGTCCGGCTTACTTAACACGGGCCCAAGCCCGGGTACCAAGATTCGCCACACAACTTTTCCGGGAATCGTGGTTCTTGGTTCTTGGTCCCGTGGTAATTAACCATGTTAATTAACATGGACCCAAGCATGGGCACCAAGATGCGCCAGAACTATTCCGAACCTTGGTTCTTGGAGCCTGAAATTTTGTACGCTAGCCCGCCGTGCACAGCCACGGGGACAGTCGCGCCTACGTCGGGCCAGGTATCCAGAGACACGACCCTTTCAGGACCAGGGTCATCTAGTGAATATACCCATAGGCCCTAAAGTAGTTCCTTTTTGGAGTTCATATATAGAATCCTATAAGGTAACCCCAAAAAGGAACTACTATGGGGCCTATGGGTCGTCTCTCAATAAACTCATGATTGGCTCATGGCCTGTGTTACTCAATACGAGCCTGGTGATTCGCATTGGAATTAGTCGTAATTACCCATAGGCCCCATAGTAGTTCCTTTTTGGGTTACCTTATAGGATTATATATATATATATGAACCCAAAAAGGAACTACTTTAGGGCCTATGGGTAGTCGTAATTCATCATCATTGCTATTCGTAGTTCTCTATCGTTATCTTTCAGAATGTATTCTCACAACTCATGTTGTTACGTAGTCCTACTAAGCCGGTAAATAACGCTGCTGCAGATCCTGAGCCCTATTATACCCAGAGACTCCAATACCCCTTAATCAAGGAATATACCTTAAATCATATTAGGGATCCTACTATAGTTTAAGGTATATACCTTAATTAAGGGA
The DNA here is from genome assembly GCA_905221635.1 of Symbiodinium sp. CCMP2456. Taxonomy (NCBI): domain Eukaryota; class Dinophyceae; order Suessiales; family Symbiodiniaceae; genus Symbiodinium; species Symbiodinium sp. CCMP2456. The sequence goes on along the minus strand of CAJNDV010030302.1, from coordinate 26,716 downwards.
TAAGGGAGTCTCTGGGTACCATGTCCGCGAACTAACTCTCAAGCCCCGGATCCTTAGAAGGGAATTTAGAAGCTGCTGCTAGGGGTCTTTGTTACGGTGCAAGAAGTTATCTTCCTTACGCTCCCAGTTTAGAGACAGTGGCTTTAGGTTGAGGACTAGACTTAGCGATGTCAAATGACTGAGGCCTTTTACTGTTATAGTCCTCAGTATAAGTTGCAAGCATTCAGTTAGGCCTTTCAGGGCAGTATGCTCAATTTCGGATTTACGGCTGATCTCGTAGTCTAGCTGAGTGCTAAAGCTCTCATTTTAAGATTTGGATGAATGCCTACATGTTGGCGTCGTCTAAAGTGCTACCAAAACGATTATGGGTCCATGACCGTAAGGGAATTGTGACAATCTATCGGGTCCTGAAGGAAACAGTGGCCAAGCTTTGAGGGGGAGGGTTACCATGTCTACACACCCTAAACCCTAAATCCTACGGCTTATGGTTGAGGGGGCGCTCGCTAGGCACCTATGAAGTACAAAGCCTGGAGATGGAATCTAATTTAGGGGCAGGACAAACACATGGCGATAGTGGCTCAATATACTTATGTTATCTTATACCCAGATCTTGCTATTTCTTATAGCATTATGATGAGTATTCAGATCCTTCTACTATCAGTTCAAGTTCGCCCGAGTCGGCATCTACAGGAACCTTTACAAAACAAAACAAAGAAATGAATTTAGAGCCTTGGCAATCCGAATATGGTTCCTTTACGCTAAATTTGTGAGGTCGTAGGTGCTTAACGGATGATTCGTGGGGTATCAGGCTTTTAGGAGCTATCGGGGAAAAGTTTTCTATTACAGATTCAGACCTCTATAGTGGGATGTTGAGAACCTTGGTAAGCTTGACGGTTAAGGTTACGGAGGTGCTGACGATAACTTGTGCCTTAATTACAGCAGGGTTACTTTCTGTGTTTCTATCGGCTTTTCCGGATTTTAGTACACAGTGTCTCTAACTATATAGGGACTTTACGAGAACTTTCGATTGCCAAGTATGAAGACTTCTATGATATGATGCAACCTTGGTGCATTTGCGGGCTAAACCGGAAGTAGGGTCAGGTCACGTGGCATCAAAACAACTGATGAGTGGGGCTTTTCAGCGGGGGCGTTGGGGGGGGGGGGGGGGGNNGTGTGTGTGTGTGTGTGTGCGTGAGTATGTATATGTACATGTAGATGTGTATATGTGAATGTACATCCATATGTGTATGGATGGTAGGTATGTAAGTATGCATGTGTATACATATGATATGGTATCGGGCGTTGGGTTTAGGGTTCTTTTCTTGCCTTTGGGTTGAGGTGATGAGGCCTTCGTATATTGAGGGATTATATAAGTTTCTTCACCTGCTGTCGAGAGTAGCAATCTTTGTTTTCGATGTTTGGCCGTTGAGAACTTTTCTTCGATGAGGGTTTGGAACCTCCTCTCCTTCCATCATGGCTTGTTGCAAGAGTTTCATGAGCTGTCATGCCAAAAAATGGTGGCAGCTTGATCCTAGTTGTTCTCGAGACTGGGCTTCATTCAGAGACGGTTGCGTTATGCAGTTTGTATGCAGGAAGCTACGAGGCTTTGGTCATGCGCGGCTAGGCTCTTCTGGCGGTGATGCTACATGAGCACTGTACAATCTCAGCTCACACGCAGGACAGTAGGACCTCTGTGCATGTCCATGCAGCTCCATTGCTGCTTCCCACATTGAGCTGACTTGCCACTCCGGCCACGCAATTCCGAGATTTCATTCCAAATGGGAAGTTCTCCAAATTCGGGCCCTTCATGGATCCCCAAAAGAGGTAGTCAACAAGGACCCAGGCACCCAGTTTGCAACTTTCTGGTGGATTCTTCTGACATGGTTGGCTGAGTCTGATTGCACTTTGAACCTATGGCAGCATGTAATTAACAGCCGCTGTCGTCACTATGGCAGAAGAAGTACTTTCCAAGACAGCCCTAGACCGCCTTGGCATGCTGCTTCATTCGGGATCGGAAAACAGAAACAAGAGCAAACAGCAAAAGGTATGTGCTCAGCATGGTNNCCGACACCTCGACCCAAGGTCAGCGCCAGCATGAGCCACGATGCGGCTCGATCCTTCAAGTGTGGTGGCACGATCTTCGGTGTCAGCGCATACGCATAGTTCTTCACGACACTGCTCGCAGTCAGGATGAGCAACAAACCAGCAAAAGTCAGAGCAATCGTTGCCACGGACCAGCTCGGCATGAACTGGAAGGCAAGTACGGAGCAAATGGCAGTTGATAATGAGCTCAGCTGGAGGCCCTTCCTGTCTTCCACGAGTTTCACAAGCCGGCTGCTTCCCAGCGACAAAATGCACACGACTGCCATGATCCCTGCAAGACCCCACGAGCTAAGGGCCAAGTTCCAGTGCCAAGTGTGCTGAGAAAGTTGCGTGAAATAGACTATGCAGCCGATGTTTGTCATGGTGCTCGCAAAGCCTGCCAACAGGCATAGATTGAAGCCAGTCGTCCATAACGATTCTCGCTTCTCGACCGGGGATTCTGCAAAGGCCAGGCTGGTTTCCTGTGAGGGCGATTCCTCTGGGTTCTCGAAAAAGAAGACCACCTTCAGTAAGTAGGAGAAGTAGACAATCGCCATGAACCAGCCGGGGGCTGTGTCTGAGTCCAACACCAAGTTATGAATGCGCAGCTCATGCAGGAAGGTTTCTAGCAAACCGCAAATAGCGGGAGCCGCCGCCAGCCCCAGGGTCGCCACAGCGGAGTACACAAACATCACCGGCGTTCGCCACTTGACACCCACAGCCTCGGCAATGTAGATGGGAGGACCCAACTGAAACTGGCAGATGCCAATGAGGGCACGTGCGAAAAGCACAGCCTGCTTGGAGTGCATGAGCCCCGCAAGAGCATAGATGATGTTCCCTACAACCATGCCAGCAGCCATGAGAATACTCACAGTCTTCATAGACGTGGATGTCAACATCCAGCGATTGAGAGGGACTCCGACGAAGCCCTGAAGAAGTGGTGTCAAAGCCATGATAAGTCCACTGAACATCGCCCCTGCCCCAAGTCTCTTGGAATACTCGTCGGCCGTCGTGACCACCATGTCTAAGGCCAAAGTTGCCAAGAACCCGGAGTACATCACGAGGCAGAGCGATGGCAGCGGAGGCATCCGCTCCTCCGGCAAGTGGCGGCCAGGTGGTACCTCTTGTCCTAAACCCTAACCCCTAACCCCTNNAACCCTAAACCCTAAACCTCTGGGCCTCAGAAAGAGACGGAACTCCAGGGCTCGCATCGAAGCCGTCGAGGCCGAAGGTGCGGCAGCGGCTCTGGCCGATTCCTGGGGTTCCCTGTGGGGGCTAATAAAAAAAGATCATGTTCTAGGGGTTTGGGTTTAGGGTTTAGGGTTTAGGGTGGGGCTATATACAAATGATCATGTTTAATCCTTATCGGGTTTTATTATAACAAAAATGTAACATTGTATCCAACAAGGACCCAGATTCTGTTGGGGCGGGGAGACAGGGAGTCCGAAGATCCCCCCAGGCTGGGCCAAGTCGCTGTGCACGTGACAGACATGGCCACAAACAATCACCCGGAAAAAAGCTAGGCCCAGGAGACTTTGTCGCGGCTTGAAGCCCAAGAAGCTGCTGAAAGAATGCAGTCGTTCACTCCGATATCAGGCAACTCGATCCTAGTCTCTCCCAAAAAAAACAGGGTACAACCCAACCAGAGGTTTCAGAGCAACGTGAAACCACAGAACCTGAGCTGCATGCCTACTTGGAGAGTTCTCGGTCTCGCTCTGGGGCGCAAGCATGCAAGAGACTCTCTAGAAATACAGCTGATTAGCCCACGAGCTGCCATGCGTCAGATTTTCGAGAGATCGGCATATACCTTTTAGGTGCCACACCTGCTAAGCTCCCAGAATACCAGAAAATCCTTCGAGCCGGGTATCAGCTTCAATTCCTGAACCGCGCGGAGGCTGTCCTGCGCGCTGACCGCGGTATGGTAGCCTCCACAACTTCACAGGCACGTGCGAAACTCCCTGCCGGTCCATGTGTTCGGGGCTTTCAAAGTCGAAGCGGGGTGCCCTTGTGCACAGTTTTCGGCTTGTGTCTCTCAGGATACGCATGTTTGGAAATCAAAGCTGTGTAATGTACGATACACCCTGGACCCAACCTCCGTCTCTGAAAGGGCGACCAGGCATAAGAGACCTGGCTACATCTACCTGCCATTTACCATCGCAAGGCACCGCAGATACCAATGAAGTAGAGATTGGGTGTTATTGAAGGAATTACCCATAGGCCCCATAGTGGCTCATATTTAGGATCCTATTAGGGAATCCCAAAAATGGGGCCACTGGGTACTTTTGTGGTTTGCATAAGCATATGCCCCATAAAGGTACGTAGGGCCCTTAGGTAGTATTATTAGGGGTACCCCTTAAAGGGTACCCCTTCTGAACCCTACTTTTGGCTCTCATAAAAGGGACCTTATTGAGAGGGTCTATATCCCCAAGGGTCCCCCTAATCCCAGCTCCCAGCCCTTGGCATGTCCACTGCAATTGCAGATCAAGGTGCAGGTTACGTCCAGATCAGATCCTTTCCTGGCTTTTTGGGATTAGGGTTTGGGGTTTAGGGTTTAGGGTTAAGGGTTTAGGGTCTAGGGTTTGGGGTCCAGGGTTTCGCTTGCGGCCTGTGGGACTACACGGGGCCACATGCTGAACCTGATGCTAGTAAAGTAAGTAAGCGACTCCGTACACATGCGATTCAACCATCTGGAGCTTTTGCGGGCTTTCGCCTATGACCCGAAGGCCTGTCTGTCAGTTACAGGTATGGGCAGTCAAAAAGAAGCTGAGATATAACAACGTCGACAACTTTGCGTTGCATGCCGGCAGGCTAAGCCGTATCAGGCCTGACATGCTCAAACATGTTCTGACCACTTCACGACGCACCGTGCGATGGGGCTGTTTGGATGATGCGGAGACATGAATCAGAGCTTACTCCAACAAGTCTCATCCCTATCGTCCTATCGTCTATACCAAAACTGCTACGCCTGGCCTGTAGCATCAGGAGACATGAACCCCGGAAAATTGGTGGTTTGATTCCCATACGGAGACCTTTCGTGTCGTGTCAGAAATACATCAGCTCGTGGGCCTCTGACAGAAAGCCTGACGTGGGGGCCTTAGTAATTCGAATAGAGTTTTGGAGCCCATTATGCTAAAACTATAAGTATAAGGAACCCTGAGGAATAATATAGGCAAGATTTAGGCTTCTATACTGAACCGCAATCGATATCGCTCAAGCCTAGAAACCCGGACGCCTCTGGGGCCCAAAAGGCTCACGCGCCACGCCCTTTTTCTCCCTACGCTTAGGGTTTAAGGTCTGACCTCAAACCTACAGTAGAAGCCCAGAAGTTGGAAACCCCATAGCCTCAATCCTTAAGAGTAATGCATACGGAATCCCGGCTCTGTTCATCCTTAATCCGAATTTCATCTTCTCGAGGTTCCCAAAACCACCCGAAACCTGAAGCCACAAATGCTACAAAGCTTCAGCCCAGAACCCTTAAACCAAGAGCCCATGCCCTTACGATGCCAACAGCCCTATAGACCTTGAACACTGAACACTTCAATCCTATCCCCTCGAACGCGCTTTTTCTAGACCCCAATTTCCCGACGTCGTACAACCTAGATGCTTTAACGCCGCTATATATAGAATCCATACAACACACCTGCTCGGAAACCTTAAGAACCGTGAACGCTCTAGCGCCCTTACAGTGCCATGCAGTATGGGACCTAGAACAAGAAACCTTAAGAACAAGGGAACCCGCGAAGAAACCTTAAACGGAACCCTGACGCTTTGCAACCCCGATAGTAGCCCTAGAAGAGCGCAGAAGCCCTTAACTTTGCCCTAAACCCTCACCTTAGCCCTAAACAGTCTGTAAACAGTCAAACCCTAAACCCTATATAAACCCTAAACCCTGTAAGCCCCTATAAACCCCACGAAAAAAGGCGAAGACGCGAGCCGAAACCGTTCTCTGCCGAGCCGAAGGGTGCCACCTTCACCAGGACCCAGGGATGGGGCTTTACTTGGAGGTTCATGGGTCGTTATAAGTGGGGTTCCTTTAAGGGTTCCTTTAAAGGGTTCTATAGGGTTTAGGGTTTAGGGGTGGTTATAAGTGGGGTTATAAGTAAGGTAACTATAGGTATAACCCATATTGGGAGGCGTATAACCCCACTTATCACTGCCCATGAACGTCCAAGCAGGGTTCAGGGCTTTTCGGGTCTAGGGCTTAGGGTTTACTGGTTTGGGGGTTCTGGGCTCAGGGCTTTGGGGTCCAGGGGTTAGGGGTTCAGGGGTTTAGGGTTTGGGGGTCTGGGGGTTTGTAGGTGTTTAGGGATTTAGTGTTAGGGTCTCAATGGTTTCGAGAAGGGTTTAAGCTTAATCTTAGCTTCCCAGTACCCTGGCCCAAAAAAGTTTAAACTTTTCTTTTAGTAGGGGCTTCATATACAAAAAGAAGTTTAAAGTTTAGCTATTGGGCTCCTAAGTAATTCAGCAGACGAAGACCTGTTGAGGCCGCGACCGCGCCGCCCAGACTTCAAGAGTTCACCCACATGCCAGTTACCGGGCAGCACATCTGGCGCAGCAACCTAAACCGGAACAAACACTTGCGAACAAAAACCCAAGAGATACCCAAAAAACCCAAGAGATCCCCCCAAAAATCCCAAGAGATCTCCAAACACCCAAAAAATCCCCAAAGACCCAAGAGATCCCAATGACACGACCCAGTTCGAGGATTCAAATCAAACCCGAGACGGTTACGGAAAGACAACTTGCAGGCAGCTACTGGTCGCCGGCCTGGGGTTAACGGGTTTAGTCCTTGAAGCCCAGCACCCTGGCCCAAAAAAGTTAAAACTTTTCTTTTAGTAGGGGGTTTAATATACCAGAAAGTTTAAAGTTTACCTACTGGGCTCCTAAGTAATGTTCAAAACAAGGAGCAAACCGGTCGCAAGGAACTAGAGGTTTTCAAAGAGCAAGCTACTCGAAAGAGACTAGCGGTTTTCAAAACAGGCAGCTACCGCTCGAAAGGAACTAGAGAATTTCAGAGGCTGAGCGAAAAGCTTGGCTAAAGCCAGACGAGGCGATGCAAGTTGACCGTCACGGCACGCCTTCCACTCATTGCCCAGCTTCCGAACAATCTCCTAGACCAGCGAAAACTTGCACAGGAGTGTACAAAGCCGGAACCCACAAGGGTCCTGGGTACTGTTACAGGATACTTCCCCGAATCATGATAATACCTCCTACCTATAGTCTCCATTGTAGTTCCCCTTTTGGCTTAACCGATTTCATAAATAGGACCCTATAAGGGGGTTAAGAGGGTATTACAATGGAAGGTAGTATAGAAACTCGACATTCTGTTTTTGAGGTACTTAGTTGGGACCCTTTGAGGAAGACCCTGTAATTCCGCTGCAATACAGGATCTGAAAGTTCGCGACAACAGCCAGCCATTAACAGCGGCCGCCTGCCCTAGAAAAACCGATGGGAGTTCGCCCTAAACCCTTTACACAGGCTTGATTGGAGCAAACCCTAAACCCTAAAACCCTNNAAACCCTAAACCGTGGGTTTAGGGTGCAGCTCCGGCTTTGTGGGTTTAAGGCCATGGTCAGGCCCCCAGGTCTTACCAGGCTGTTGGACAAGCTGGGTTTTGCAGAACTGAAGTAAGTTGATCGTGGAAAACTCTCCAGCCTTAGGGTTCAGGGAGGATACATCCACAAGGTCCTGAATCTTTGATCGTTGGGCTCTCTTTCACAGAGCCGTTTTGGTCTCGAATACTGGTATTTGGGGGTGTCATGGAGGCATCTCGATGCATGCACGTATATCCACCCCGACATGCATGCACCTGCACCTGCATGCATACATTGTACGCCCCGGCATGGCGTGGTCTGGTGTGCTGTATATGGTGGCATTGTAGGGTACGGTAGGCCATGGTCTGGCCTGGCCTGGCCTGTGCATGTTGCCGTATGTACTGGTGCTACTCTAGCCGCTATAAACATAAAAAATATGTGTGTATACATATTTATATATATATA